>JAODAF010054738.1:0-11522 GCA_027574765.1 Molpadia intermedia
ACACCACTCTCCATTACATAAGTATGAAACTGTAAAATAAATATATAATAAAACATGTACTTAGAGAAAATGTTTAATTACACAAAATATTCCTATGAAATCTTGCTATCAGTGTAAATAAACTGTAGACTTTCATTATTTAGCATTAGCGCCCTCTTATATAAAGCAAGCTATTTCTGGCATAGTGTCCATATGTCATAGTGTCCTAACTGTCCTTATTCGCATGGTAGTCTGTCTGAAATGTGTCATAGTGTCCTTAAAAGTTCATTTAGTACATGTACAGAGAAACATCATGTTTGAAAGATTTATTATCTTTTTATCAGTGTCATAATAGTAACCACCATAGTTGTTACTGATCCCTTTTAGCAGCCCCCTCCTTCAACCAACCCCCTCTCCCATACTAAGAATTATATCTCTTCTTTCTATGCATGCTTTTCAAATATGCATGCAACCATCCAAACGAAATTTCCAACGAAGGTAGGAAGAAGGACAAAGTATAGTAGTCTGAAAATTCTGTCAATGTCATAGCATCTTTATCCACATTCATAATATTATGCATTAAAAAGCTTGTATGAAAATATGGTCATAGTGTCCTCTTTTTTATTTACATTCACTTTATTATATTATCCTCCAGTGCTCGTCTGCCACATTCACATTGTAAGCATCAAGACCCCAAGGGGGGGGGGGGGAGGGGGAATATATAAATATAGCTCTATAGCCTATACTGAGACTTCATTGAAGTCCACCTATCCACCCAACACATTGTACATCAAGTTTGTATGAAAATACTGTCATAATGTCCATATCTGACATACCGTCCTCTAACCTCCTTTACCTTAACTCTGAATTGCTTGCAATGTGTACAGTTAGAAATTTGTTCCTAGCATGTGTTCTTAGCAGCTACACATACAAAATATCTGAAACATCTCTCACATAAACGATATTGTATTCACAAATATCATTTGCAAGCCTACCAGAAAGCAGACATTTGATCAAGATATGTAATATAGTTTTAAAATACACACCCAGTCATTGGCATGCTGAACATGGGTGTGACATGATAATATTAAACCTATTGAAGCGTACAGTAGTATGTTAATGTACAGTCACCGCACAGGGTTTGGCTGGAAACTGCAAAACATCACATATAGTGAAGCATACCATGTGGGGAATTTACTGCTAAATTTATAGTCAAATCCATAGCAATGGTACTACTTTAAGTTCAGTTTCAGAGTTATTGAAAATAAGCAAATATTCGTCATATCACTTTTCATAATTATGAATTTCCTCTAACTGTGAGATACAGAACATGTGTGTATATAGTTTAAATGTATACACAGTTTAAAATGGCTGCTATCTTTGAGGGTACCCTTTTGTATCACCTAGTGAGTTTTTGTTTTTTTAATATCTAGAAATGGGGTGATGTAATTTCATTTTTATTGGCTTCCGTTTCTTTGTATGGTGAGTACAGTCATATATGAAGGGTATTCATGCATATATATATTAGTGTGTATATGTACAGTGGGATCAGTGTATGAAACATGTGCAATCAGTGGAATTTCCCATACATATTTTTAACTATAAACTACTAATGAGGTGACGTAGTTTCCTTTTGATATGCTTCCGTCTCTTTGAAAGCTGTGGGTACTACACATGGACTTCATAAAATCATATATGAAGGGTATATCATTATGTATATGTTACACAACAGAGGGTCAGTGTATGATATGTGTATATATATACACTAAAGTTTAATCACAATGAGGTGATGAAATTTCCCTTCAATATGCTTCCATCTCTTTGAAAGCTGTGGGTACTACATATGGGAGTGACTTCATACAGTCATTTAGGAAGGGTATTCATGTATATATTAGTATGTGTACAGTAGGTCAGTGTACAGTAGGTCAGTGTATGGTATGTGTGTATACACTAATGCATTTGTCATATACTTGTTCAACTAGGTAACAATGAATGAGGTGATGTAATTTCCCTTCAATATGCTTCCGTCTCTTTGAAAGCTGTGGGTACTACATATGGGAGTGACTTCATACAGTCATATATGAAGGGTATTCAAGTATATATTAGTATGTATATGTACAGTAGGTCAGTGTATGAAATGAGTGCATGCACTGATGAGTTTTTTGTTGTTGTTGTACTAATAAGTAACAATGGGGTGATATAATTTATTTGAAATTACTTCCGTCTCTTTGTGTGACCCTGGTGTGAATTCATACAGTCATATATATGAAGGGTATTCATGTATATATTAGTATGTATATATGTACAGTAGGACAGTGTATGAAAGTTTTTTTTATATATATTAAGTAACAATGGGGTGATATTAGTCATTTGAAATTACTTCCATCTCTTTGTGTGACCCTGGCATGACTTCATAGTCATGTATGAAGGGTATTCATATATATTAGTATGTATATATACAGTAGGTCAGTGTATGAAATGGGTGCATGCACTGATGATTCTTTTGTATTCTTGAGTAACAATGGGGTGATATTATTCATTTTAAATTACTTCCGTCTCTTTGTGTGACCGTGGTGTGACTTATAAAATCATGAATATCAAGGGCATCCATGCATAGTGTGTATACGTACAGTGGGTCAGTGTATGACACAAGTACTGCATACACACCACTGAGGCACTGACACCAGTTATAATGTATAAAATAGTGTAAACTGGCGGCTTACTCAACAGTAATGGGATGATGTAATTTTCATTTTATTTGGCTTCCATTGCTTTGTAGGCGTGAGTGAGTGCCAAGGGGTGTGACTTTACATCAGTCATGTAGTATGTATATTATATGTACAGTGGGTCAGTTAAGAAACGTGTGCATATAGGTTTCCCTTTCAATATGTTCACTTTTTTTATGCTGTTGGTACTGAACATTGGTGTTATTTTTTTTAGTATGTATTTACAGTGGGTCAGTGTGTATGAAACCATTCACATACAGTGATGGGTTTGTTCAAAAGCCTTTAATGGCTTTTATATTGATATTATTTTGTATACATGTTTCTGTGGTCCTATGACATCATAGACTTACAAGTCATTTTTCTACAAACAAGTCAATAAAGTGTCAACTTTAGATGTCCATATCTAGACATTGGAAAGAGACGTTTATTTTGATTGGGGGGTCTCATAACTCCTTTCCTTTTCTTTCCTAATATTTATTAAAAATTTAAAATTACTGATAAATTTACTGAAAGCATGAAAGGTACTCAAGGGGATCCCTCAAACCTTTCAGTCTGACGTAAAACTAAAATCCGATCAAATCCGAAGTTAGATTACTAATAGGGATGGGCGATATATCAATATATCGCCATATGAAGCCGATATCATGGTATTCAATATGCTATGAGCTTTAAGATCATGATATTGACAATGTGTAACCTTTACTGCACATGTAGCAACACAACACTTAAAGCAGGAAGTTGTTTAATAAATGGATCTAGTTTTGCCAATTCCCAGTAAGTTTATTTTATTTGTTCAACATCTCCTATATATCTTTCTTCCGACTTGCCACTAATAACAGAAATCTAGTCATTGTGGGCGTAGTTTAGGCACACTATCAAATCACATACTAGTAGAATGCTAAATTGCTAATACATTAAACTGTTACCTGTTCACACACATGGTTGTGCCAAATAAACAATTTCCTCACGTCATGAAATATATTTAATGGTATCCCTTCCTTGAACTTCCACAAGATCCAGCAAAAACATTGACATCGTTATGAATATATATCAGTGTTACAGTAGAGTCAAACATGTTCGCACATACTTATCGATATATCATGAAAAATCATTACGATATTTGGCAATATATCGATATGAAACTTTCTCATACTTGTGACTTTGCCATGTCTTGAAATATAGGCAATGATTCCATTCCATGATAATTCCCAAAATTTTCTATATTTTTTTATTTTTTATTTTCTATACATACCCTGTTGACCATATCGTATTTCAACAGAACATCCTATTCTCAGATGGTGAAGTAGTCACATTCATCTCCTAACCTAATTCCTACACTAATAACGTCAATGTGCTGCTTTAATACAGTAATGTCTACATCAGTGTGTAAATTAGTGTGTATACACTGAGTCAATGTGTGAAACGTGTCTGAGTGGTTTGTACAAAATCTGTTATTGGCCTTCACATTTGCAGTTTTACTTTCGTTCAGCGAGACAAACAAGATAAACACAACCGATTTTATTGATTGGTTACTTATTGTGGGCTATAACAATGTGCAATTTCAGAGACATACAGTTTGTAAAAAAAAATCTCTAGTACCTAGCAATTGTTCCCACATTGTCTGTTTGGATGCTTCAATGATCTTCTCCCTCCCCCTTGGTGAGTACAAATCACCAATGGTTTACAAGGGTTATTTACTGATAATCAGATAATAGTTTGAATGAAAAAAGTCCATTTCCCATCATTGAAATAATTATTTCCCAACCCAAGTTACTAGCCAGGCTATGCTTGTAAATAGAATATCCCTAAAATAGTTTTGTTTTAATGTTTCTGAAAATTTTCCGCCAAGGAAAAAATTATCAAAGGGATACAAAGGTTATTCACTGATAATCAGATAATAGTTTGTCCGAAAATAGAGCCAACCCCCACAAACAAAATAATAACATTCCCACACCCCTACTCAAGTTACTAGCCAAGCCATTCCTATACCTAAGATGTCCCTCATATAATTTGTTTAAATGTTTCAGTAAATCTTCATTGATAATCAGATAATAGTTGGTCTGAAAGAATTCCCAACCCCCACCCCAAAAATAATTTTCTATACCCCTACCCAAAGTACTAGCCTGGCTAGTCCGCTGCCATGAATGTCCTCCAATAGTCTGTTTGAATGTTTTCAATAATCAACTCTTTAAACTAAACTTTACTTCCTTGCAGCTGTCCCTTTAAGACTGACCTGCATGTAATTAAATTGCAGTGGTATGCATAATACAGTTCTATCTATATTATTAACCATATGGTATATATCATATGGACTGATACACACTATATAGTGTGTAGCAGTCAGTATAGCCTTTGTTCACATTGTGCTTTGCAAAGCAGTATAATATATTAAGTGATGCACACAGATCTATACATAAAGGCATGTACGAAACTTCCAACACAAGTCAGTGTAGAGCATATATGCATACATGAATCCCTTATGTACCAGCATGACATAGACAAGGTCAGAAGGCAGGTGCATATCGATGAGATGGGGGTGGCGGAGGGGGTGCAGAGGGGTACATGCCTCAGGGCCCTCACAGAATGTTGCTGTATGCCTCACTGCAGTTTATAGTGTGTATATGTTGAAACACACAAATTCAAATTATGTCTACAATAAGTTAGCACCTACTATAGTTAAATGCACAGTAAATGTAGATACTGAATAAAACACAGATGTACATTTAAAGCTCTTTCACGTCCGAACTGTCTGCGCATGCGCAACAACGTATTTGGGGTCATTGAGAGGGGTCATTACCGGCATCTGACGTTCTTTTCGGGGCGAGTCTTGTGTCCCTTTAAGTGTACATGGTATACGAGAACTATACATGTTGGTAAAAATTTATCTTTAATATGTGCAATGTTGTGCTTTCAATACAGTACACACAGTAATGGAATGTACAGTGAATGTATATTGTATGTAAATGATGTATGGGTATGTAGACATATGGTATGTGAATACATACTCATACATATATATATATACTGTATATATATATGTTAATATTAAAGAGGTTTTATCAGTATGTATACTAAATATCATGGTTACAGATAGAAGTTAATACAAAGTGCAGTGCTCGTTTTAGAGGGGTTTTACATGCATAAATGCATGTAGGTTTTCAGATGTGCATGTGACTTTGCCATGCTACAAGCACTAAGTGTGTGTAAAAGTTCATGAATGCCACATTGGTGAAAATAGTTTTATAAAGTATATGTAAACTATATGTTCAAACAAGCATTATTATTAATATGTTTGATTTGATGTTTGTTTTGCTCATCATGTTCCCATATGTTTATTATACATTTTGTTTTTATACAAAGCTTAAAATGGTGTACATAAATCATGATCACTAACATGCCTTGGTGCATGTAACATTTGAAGTTGTGCATGTAGAAATTTTGATCTGCGTGCACCGATGCATGTAGATTTAAACTGTAAATCGAACCCTGACAAAGTGTTATGTTCTACTTGCAATACAATATCTGACTGTACAGTGAATATACAGTATCAAAGTTAATACACCATATGTGTGAAAAGTACTGTAGACAGTACATTTTATACACTCAGTACGGTAGTTGACGGTTTTTAATAATTTATGCCGTTCATGAAATGTTGTACTTTCAATACAGTGTATACTATAATTAAATGTACAATTAATACAGACACTATAAATACCATGTAGTGTGTGGAGAAGTATTTTACACATTTTTGTATATTCCATCATTGTACATGTGTAATGTTATACTTTCAATGCAGTATATACTGTACAGTATATATACTGTATATTATACACAGTGAATATATATATGTTTATGCACCATATGGTGTGTGATAAGTAATACCCATACACAGTGCATACAGAACATACACTGCAGGGAATACCATAGGAAAGTAACATGTATGATATACTTTCCAATGCAGTATACTGTACAGTAACTGTATACACAGTGAATATATATACACAGTGAATATAGACACTGTATATATATGCACCATATGGTGTGTGATAAGTAATACCTGTATATTGCTGAAATTAATTTCCTGTACACTTGGTAAGTTGTGTAACTCAATGTCCTAGTCATCTGTACAGCTAATTCAAGTATTAGGTGTAATGTTTGTACTTTCCATACATAGTGCATACAAAATATACATTGTAGGGAATACCATAGGAAAGTATTACATGTAATGATTGTGTGTGACACAGTGTGGGTGCATGTACATAAGTGTCCTTTATACACTTGAATCATCCGGAACGGTAAAATGCAATGGTCATATACCGCTCTTGAGCAAACAGTATAAATCAGTATAACAATTGTACTTTAAATACAGTTTCTTGCATTTGTCGACTTGGTTCTTTGCTACAACTTGCCTTGGATGAATGTTTTTTGTTGTGATATATAAACACCAACCATTACCAACACTATATCTAGGGATTGGACAAATGTGCTGATTTTGAATGCTAAAAAACACACCACAATTTTCCAAACCGCAAAAAACAGCGATTGAAATTGCCAAAAAATCACATATATACAGTCCTGTTCTTACATAGTTTCAGTGGCAGGTCCAGAATTTAGAGATAGAGGGGGCCAATCAGGTAGTCAGGGAGGGCGGATTAAGGAGAGTTTGTGACTTTTTGGAATAATTAATCATTTTGCCCTATTTTAGCAATATATCAAAGACCTGAAAGCGCATGACCCAAAACTTGTTTTGCACAAAATTGTTTGGCATGACGGCAAACATTTAGTGAGAGTTGTAAGTGGCTGTCCAGCCATCATTTATTTAAAAGCCCTGTTATTTGTGTTGGTTTCCATTCTCCTGATGGCTATTTTAGTTATCGTGCCAAAGCTCAAACCACTCACGCTTTCCAAAATCATTCATTCTTTTGCTTTCATTTCCTTGAATCTATTGTATTTTCCTTTCTCTTCGGAAGATCGGTTAATTCCTTGGTGCAGGATGATACTCATTTGCGTAAAGACCAAATAAATAATATTTTGCATTCTGGTAATTAAGCCTGCTTTAATACTCGGCAATAACACAGCTATAAAAATATGGGTTATTAGTTAAAGGAGTTGGTAGACAACATAGAACATGGATGAAAAAGACCCGACACCACCCACGGGAAAAGGGGGGGGCACAAGGAAGGAGAAAGGGAGAAATCCAAAAGGGGCACCATTCACTTATACTTAGGTACAGCGAGTTAAGCCATATCGGATACTACTGATTACCGATTATCCAATCCCATAATCGGCCCGATTCCGATTATTATAACGTAATTAAAAAATCCCTATAATTACCAAGATCTAGTGATAAACCCCAGATATCATACACAATTATACATATAAAATCCAAATTATTTAATATGTCCCTAGATTTGCGTGTTAAAATTCCCAAGAAATTCGCGCTAAAAAAATTAGTTTGTGACGTTATCCTAAGGCATTTATTTAATTATTGTATTACATCTTGTATTAAAAATCCGTGTTTCGTTTGATACTTTGCTAAAATCTGCCAATCCCATGTACATTTAACCCGTATCTGCAAGATTTTAAAGTGTTCGTGAATATTTCTGCTTCGCATTTTACGAACGAGGCTAGCTAGTACTAAGGCTACATATATGCCCATTTGAACTTCCAGGGACATGGTATCGACGGGGTACCAGTTGGGCCATGGTACAGTATAAGCAAGCCACTAGTTGGAATGTAGTATCGGTGGGTAATGGCAGTGTCCAATAATTATTCTAAGGTTGCATCACTGCTAGTCTGTGTAACTGTGTAACATACCGAGCATAGGTCTTGTTCATGGACTACATCACTGTCAGCTTGACATACTAGTCTTGTAATCAATGTGCTTAAGCTTTTACTTTGTTGAACAACAATTTGACAGATAAGAAACTACAATACTTTCATGTCTATTTTCTTAAAGATGATCAGGGATTGTGAAGAATACCTGGCTTTGCTGAAGGACTGTACATGTGAGTATTCAAGACCCTTTAAAATATTAAAAATTATATTGGGTTCATGACTTCATGTTAAAGTATTTGCTGCAGGACAGCCAAATTGTACTCCTTCCCCACCCCTCCCCCACAAAAAAATAAATAAATAAAGAAAAAATAAAATAAACAAAGGACTACTAGCTTTATTCAGGGTTACCAAATTGTCAGAAAGTAATCCCCCTCTCCCTCTACCAAAAAAGGAGTGCTGCAGCCACAAGTTTGAACTGTCTTCCTTAATAATAATGAATTTACAGTGTCTACTTACCTTGCTAATCTATTTAGCATATTTTAACCTACTAGCCTAATCTCAGTAGGAATACTGGTCACTTTCACATTCTACCAATAATAAGTTTGTGTTGTGTGCTATATCATTTTGGATCATTTGTCACATATTTATTTACAGCATGGAAAAACAAATTTCATGAGTATTATGTTCACGGAGAATGGCCTGTATGCAGCCAGTGGAAAGATGATTACGACAATTGCAGACTTTGGGCAACTCAACAATCTGAATCCGCAAAGGTAGATGTTAGAAGTACTACAGTAATTTATGGGAGCTGTTTGTGCTTGAAATGCCACCCACTGCAAAAGGTCTTATGGGAGGCTATATTTTGTTTGTGAGGGCTATTTTATTATATAAGTATTTATTTTAAAAGTTAAAACCGATGGAAAGTCGTAAGTTGGAAACCAATCAACCCTGAACATATTGACAAACCCTTATCATCAACAAAACACAGGTTTCCAAGATTGCCTTCCGATAACTTTTGAATGTAAAGCAGCCTTTCTCAGACTTAACGAGATGGTGTCCCACCATAAGTAAAGTAGTAAGCAGGTGTCCCACTATCTAAGCGTAGTGCAACCATGGGTTTGGGTGAAGCGTAACAGACCATTTTAGGCTTCAGGACACCCCTAGATGGCCGGGGCTCTCAAATTCCTTTTATACAAGGACCTGAAATATTTATCGACGCATAGCGCATGAGTAAAAAAAAAAGACGGAACCATTTTTAACAGCTTCTTTCGATCCTATTTTGGTGGGATTTCTTGTTTTTTGTTTGTTTATTTTTTACTGCTACTTGAGAATCTCGGGTGTCACACTTGGATTTTCAAGCGTCCCACCGAGTGAGACGTGTCCCACGGTTTGTGAACCACACGATCACACAAGGCCATGCAGCCACTTGGATTAATTAGCTATTTGTTTTACAAGTTGCATTGATTTTTCAACCAGATACATTCTATAGCCTAAAAATATCCAAATCAATCATGGTCCCAAATTGGTTGAAATAAACTGAAGTATTTCTGTCTGTGGATATATATATATGCTGGTGATGTGACCAGGTGGATAAAAGCTGTCATTGGATATTTTGAAATGTGTAATCAGAAAGATTGTGGTCATAAATTATAATTCCTGGCTTGAGCAAGTAGTTATGGGTTTTCATTCACCAGCACTCTACAGCTTACATGCAAAGAGCACCAAACTTCAAATGATTAGCACCATGAAACACGGTGCCAAACCAGTTCTTTCCGTATATATGGCCAGGTGTACAAAGCTGTCATTGGACATTCAAAACATTGACAATCCCCCTCCCCTCAAGACAAGAAAATAATAAATTTGGATAATTTAAAAAAAAAGGTTCTAGGCATTTCATTCCCATGTAATCTATAGTTTACACATGTATGTCAAAAGTTCAAATTCAAAACATTGACAACCCCCACCCCTTCCCCCAAGAAAATAATAAATTTGGATAATTGTGTTTTATATTGATTATTTGGCAATGCAACACTGTCTTCCATATTGAAATCTTCAAAGTTTACCAGAAATTATTAAGTTTTAATTAGGACTCCATATATTTACTACCTACATGTAGGAGGTCACTTTGCATGCCTAGAACACCTGGCTGTTCTATTATTAATAAATATGCTGCAGTCTAGTGCTTGAAATACTATAGGTCTATGTTATACAGTCACATGAGATGCTTGTTAATGATCCTTTTCAGAATGCATGGAGATCCCAGTTACATTGGGGGTCCAACCCCCTTAGACCCCTATTTCGAACACTGCTTTAAGTTTCATGTATGTTTTCTGGCTGTGGTTACATTGGGGGAGGGACCCCAAGACTCCCAATTTGGGACACTGCTGTAGTATCATGCATTTACTGAAGATACTTATACAGTATCATGGGTCTTGGATACATTTGAGAATGGGATGCAACCCCCTATTCGAACACTGCTGTAGTGTATTGTCATGTTGTAGTGACATTGGTAGTCAATCCCTTATTTTAAACACTAATATAGTACATGTATCATGCTTATCTTGTGGTCCTGGTAACGTTCAGTGTCATTCCCCCCCCAGAACCCCTATTTCAAACACTGTTATATACTGTAGCATCATGTATTTCTGTGGGTCCTGGCTACATTCAGGGATCAAACTTATTTATCCCCCTAGTTCAAACTGTGCTATACTGACTAAGTATCATGTATTTCTTGGAGTCATGGCTACATTGAGGGATCACACTCCTTTGAACCCCTATTTTCAGCACTGCTATATACATATCACATGGCTACATGCAGAGGTCAATTAATTCCGCTATTTCAAAGACATTTTGAGTGATTCCAATTTAATTTTGTGATTCAACCCCCTCCCTCCCCTATTTTGAACACTGATGTAATATCATGCAATCATTGTTCAATGTAGTCACTATTACATGTTATCTTTATAGGATGCTCTAATACACAGTGAGCTGAGGAGACAGAAATCAACAGAGGACAGTGGTCCACCAGTATGGAAATTA
>JAODAF010054960.1:0-11517 GCA_027574765.1 Molpadia intermedia
ATCCTATGATTAAAACATAAACCAGAAAACCAAGAGGTTTTGTGATTCCTTGCTTTTTAAATTGGCCAAATTACAATACAGTACAGCAATATTAAAGGCGAGGGATTAATTGTAATTGTGTATAGTACTGCTCAGCTGTTAATATTGTGAGCTCTATTTGTAATACCGTAGCTCTCTTGACCTCTATTAAAAATTAATTGTAATATTCTACTCACTATTTAAATAAAGTATGGCATTGTTGAGTTAGCCTGATTAAAATGATTTAGTGTTTGACCTATGTAATTTCTGTTGACCTTACATGGCCGTTGACCTCTACTAGAATTAAAGGCATCTTTCTACTCACTAAATGGGACCAACTATGATGTTTATTCAAGTTTCTTGATTAAAAGGTGTACAGTATTTGACCTTTGACCTGTACTAAAATCGAAAGCATTCTACTTCACACTAAAGGTGTACCAACTATGAGGTTCATCTAAGTTAGCATTGTTGAGTTTGCCTGTAAAATATTTTCAGTATTTGACCTCTGGTGACCTTAAATAACCTCTATTCTCTATTAAAATCGAAAGCATTCTTCTACTAATGAAAAGTGAGTTAAGTACCAACTTTGAGGTTTATCCAAGTTGGCAAGTTGTTGAGTTTGCCCCAAAAGGTTTCAGTGTTTGACCTCTGTTGGTTTTTATTGACCTTTGACCTCTACTACTGGGGGGGGGGGGGGGGGGGGGGGCCAGGGGAAAGGAAACAGGGGTGTCCCCAGTTACAATCGCTTACACAATAGCTACAATGTATGTGTGTGCTATTCATCCCATAGTTTCACAACTGTTTTTTGTTGATACCTGTAATAAAAATAATGAGATAGAGGCCTTTTTTTTCATTTTGGGTCCCATGTTTATACATATTATACAATATATTACAATGTACATCAAGATGAAATCCTTCTTGGCCTGTTAAGATCTTTCATACAAATTAGAAGTTTATACATAAATAAACAATGCCTTGCAGGCACATAGCAATATATTCATTATTCAATTTTGTCAATTTGCCAACCTGTCAGAAATAATTGGAAGGGGAGAGGCCAGGAGGGGAGAGGGGGTATGAGTGGCAAAAATCCACCAGTTTGGCGACTTTTGCCTTGTTAGTAAGGGCACCCGAATGTTGAGCAGGTGGTCCTGTGTTCGAGTCCCAGTGGGTTCAGCAATTTTCCAACGATTTATTCAAACACACATACCCTTTAAACTAAATATATATATATATATATATAGGTTATAGGTCCTGTGTTCAAGTCCCAGTAGGTTCAGCAATTTTCCAAGGGAATTTGATTTATTTGCAGATTTTAGTCGATATATAAATGAGAAATTAATCGTTAATATATCTACTAAAATCTGCAAATAAATCAAATTCCCTTCAATGTGCTTGTGGTTGTCGATATAGTCATCATTCAGTTATTCATTATATATATATTCCTTTCATTGTCGTTGTCGATATAGTCATCATTCAGTCATTCTGAAGACTTTCCATTATGTTTGTAGTTTTATATAATGACATTAAACAGTAGACTGAGTGAGTAGTGCTTGAAAATACAACATAATTTACATAGTAAGTACTGCCCAGTTTAGCCTACCATATTAGTCTGTTTATTCAAACACACATACCCTTTAAACTATATATATAAGTTATAGGTCCTGGGTTTGAATCCCAGTGGGTGGTGCAGCTTCTATATATATATGTAATATATATAAAGCACCAGTGCTTGGGTCAAATTTCTCATTAATATCGACAAAAATTTGCAAAGAAATCAATTTCCTTTTGTTTGTCCATATCGATATGGTCATCACTCAACCATTCATTAAATATATATATCCCAAGTTCAAATCCCGGTGGAGTCGAAATGCTTTTCACCTTTCCAGATTCCCAACATATGCCTTTCAAGATTATATATATATATATATAATTAGAGTGGAATATTGGGTGGAAGTATGAGATCACTTTGCATATTAATTGCTGTTATTCATATATTTGAATAAAAGCAAACATATGCAAATTTATTTAATATTAATTTGAAGCCATGATATTTAACTTCCATTGATTTTGAAATTTGTTAATTCCTTACCGGAATTTGGAATTGATCAGTTGCATTTGAAATATACAATGTACTTTGGTTGGATCAATCACCGCATCAATTGGCCGATGCGGCCTACACATAATACAAAGCCATGTAATTCTAAACTGCAAAGACGGAAACTTTTGCAAAAGAGCACCTACACTTCCACCATACAAGGTGAATCTTGGCTTAGTACTAATTAGCTAAAACTGTATAAAAATAAAAATATTGTAGATGTTCTCTTCCTAAAACCCCTCAAAGAAGCACTTAAAATACAATATTTACAGATGAACTTCTCAGTTAAAAGCAGAATATCAAATTTACTATAATTTGATCAATTGGATTAGAAACGTTCCAGAGTCATATCCTGGACGAACATTCTTTATATTTCCCAAGTTTCAGCTCCATAATATTCTATTTGTTTGTGGAAATCCACAGGAATAGGTGTGGGTATGGAAGTGCAGTTAGGGGTGCATATTTTGCTTTTGTTTTGCCATCACAGGGTCCTGGGTGTTGAAACCTATGCAATCCACTATGTTGATCTCTTCAGCACAGCTGGTTGCATAGGAGAAGAGCCATCTCCAGCCTCCAGGTTCATTTCTTCTTAATTTAAAACTGATGTCGATCCATGATCAATTGGATAGGGTTGAATATTAGCCATTGGTGGCTCATACTGCAACAATGATCAAATCAGGTAAATTACAGCACCATTTAGAGTAGGGGAGAAGACCATGGCCTACCGAATAAAACCTACCCATCTTCTTTAGTCATACCTCTACTTTCACAGTCATTTGAGATAAATTAGTGCCTGCCAGCAAAAGCTAGATTTCTTGTTTACACAGTTAGAGAAATCTAAAACAGCACCCCAAGGTTTACTTCAAAGGCCGGTATAAGCTTTTCAGCCCTTCTCAAACATTTATTTTTCATTAGTAAGGAAAGTGATTATTTCCCTTTTATATTTCTTTTAACAGTGATCTACATTAAAGAATTACCTGACAACAGTCATGAAGGTTTGCCAAATTCTTTCACATATTAAGCCCAAGCATAATATTCTAAATTTGGCTACCAAGCTGGCAAATTGAGCCTATATCTTGCTTGTCCAGTTTTCATTAAAGAGGTTACCCTTCCTGTACAACTATTGATAAAGCAAAACTTGATTGATCGTCAGACTAAACTCGTCATATAACATAGCCCAACATGGAATCCATAGGTGTTGATGACATCACAGCAATCGCATCACATTTTCATGTCGGCCTGTTCCAAAACCCGGACAGTTACTGTAGTTTAACCCTATCAAACGCATAGATGCCAACTTTGAAAAACACTTTTCAGTACTCAAGAGGCCAGTAATTTGCAAACAAAATCAGTATTTTTAAATTTCATAACTTTTCCACCCCTTATATAGCAGACCAATGATATAGCTTCCCTTTGTGTTTGGCGTGTTTAAAACTGAATGATTTCGCCTCTCCACATGGGGGGGGGTAACACCACCCCCCCCCCCCCAAAAAAAAAGGAAAAAAAAAAGGGGGGGGAGTGTAGCAAAATCCGTATCTTTCAAACGTACACCTGTATTTTCAAGGATTTTCCGTACGAAATACGGAAAAAACGTAGTAGTTGGCATGTCTGTCATAGTGAGGTAACCAGAGGAGCATTGCCCAGTGGCTGAATGCTTCATTTTGCATTCACAGGGTCCAGTGAATGCTTCATTTTTCATTCATAGCTATGCGATTCACTGTGTATGGCTCCATCTATATCTCAGTGAGGTAACCAGAGGAGCATTGCACAGTGGCTGAATTCTTCATTTTGCATTCACAGGGTCTTGTGAATGCTTCATTTTGCATTCATAGCTATGCGATTCACTGTGTATGGCTCCATCTATATCTCAGTGGTTGTGAACGTGTTCTGCAGTGGTGGTGTCAAATTTGATTATTAAGGGATCCCCCAGAATTGCTTCATTTAGTGCAGCTATTGGGCATTCGTATGGACAAGTTGCTTCCATCTCCCTCAGCCTTTACAAAAAGTGGTCAAAGGCTGGTGGAAGAGGATGGTATTCATAATTCAAAACAGGAAGGCTTGTAGAGCCTGTGGTCATCCACGATCATCAAATGAATAGGTTGATAAAGTGGCTTCCTAAGCAGAGCCGATTCAAAGCCATATTTGACCCCTTCTATCCATTGTCATGCAATTGTTCACAGTCCTGCAAGTATGCTTAAATTGCTAAAATGGTCAAGTACTTCACTATGCACCACAACATCAGACAACCTAGTGACACTGGGCAGAGAACATGCTTTCTAGTTTTCCTTGCGAATTCAGCTGCAAATTTGCCGAATATTAGCAACTCGCAAAAAGGTTCATTCTTTAGTGAGGTAATCAAATATATCTGTGACCCCTTCCAGGTCATCCTCGTCATCCTGCAATTTCTTATCTGTCCTCACGATGTCTGCAGCTGGTAGCTTATCAGATTCAAATGATCCATTCTCCTTCAAATCCTCCAGATCAGAGATGGGGGACAAACTATCATCATCATTAATTGCAGGTAAATTGCTTGAACCAAATTTGGTGTTAATTGTTTCCCTATTTTCCTGTGTCTTCTCTTGACCTTCTTCAATTTCATCTTCTCCTTTGATAGGTAAACCACTTTCCATCGGCTCACTACCTTTCCCTTCACTACCATCATTTTCTTCTTTCCCACCCTCAGGCTCCCCCTCCTCACTACTACTCCCACCTTCTTCAATTTTATCTTCTCCTTTGATAGGTAAACCACTGTCCATTGGCTCACTACCTTTCCCTTCACTACCCTTGTTTTCTTCTTTTTTCCCACCATCAGGCTCCCCCTCCTCACTACTACTCCCACCAGCCATTTTATGATAGTCTACCCTAGTACGCATCCCTCTCAGTGTCTTTCGCACCTTTCTACCTTTCTCCTTCCGTTCGTTGCCATCACTCCCATCCGCTGCGTCACTTTTCTCCTCTGGTTCTTTCTTCTTACTGTCATCACCAGACTCATCATCGCTTTCAATCCGGAATTTTCGTTTTGGCACAACATAGCCATCATCATCTTCTTCCTCCTCCGATGAGCTGGATTCTTTCTTCTGCTTCCTTTTCTTTTTCCTCCTTTCATCCGGTGAAACAGAACCTTTTCGTTGACTCTTCCCATAAGATGGACCACTGCCGGATTCAGATGAGATTTCTTTTCTCCTTCTCTTGCGTCTGTCTTCCTCTTGGGATGAGTCGTCGTCACCAATGTACTGATGTCGAGCAGTGATGATGGGGTTAAATCTCCAGGCATCTCTCGGTCTCTCTGTCTCACTTTCTGTCATCACAGAGAAAAGAAAACAAAAATAGAAATTGTTAAAACTATACACAGATTGGCATGACATGATAAAAGAAATTACACTGTAACTTAAAGAAACATTCACATTCCAGGTGGCACGTTGTGGTCTGATAAAAAATATTGAAAATAATTTTGGAAAAGTTGATATAATCGTGATAATACAATTTTGAAAGAAATCTGCCTCAAATGGTAGGGAAATGTTATGTCGTTCACTTATGTAGAGCAACTATCTCTTGTATTTCTCTCTTTCATAGACATATGTGTAACCAGTGTATGTGATGTGCAAATAGAATGAATGGGTGACTAATTGGGTTTGTGAAAATAATCACTACTTTGGGACAATCTTCAAATGTGGGAGGTGAACATGTACTCCAGCCATGATAAGTACCAATGATTCAAAGGGTTAAAAATAGTCAGAAAGGTACACCTGTGGGGCCACTTTTATGGACCTGATGCAGAAGACTCAGGAACCTATGAAATCATGATGGTGTGTGTGTATGTATGTGTGAAAACATGGTACCTCAACAACAACATGATGGATCAACTTGAAAGTTGTTGGATAGAAGACCCATGTTGTTGCAGATGAGCCCTACTGTTGTTGGTGCACATCACATGAACACTAATGAGATGGAATGGCTTGTTATATTATAAAATATCAATAACTTATGCCTGAATATATTCACACTTGACATGGAGATGTTAGTGGACCTAAGTCCTACACAAATGTAATTAACATTTAATATCAATGGTGGATGGGACTTAATAATAGGTAATTATAAAACATGCAAACATCTCAACAATGAAATGTTGGAACAATAACCATGCACCCACTAAGTATGACAAACATCTATCATTCCCTTGTTGAGTTATCGTGTATACAAACTTTTTTATTGATATTGTGTTAAGCCCCGCCCCTCATAGAAATGCACGATAACAAATGTAACATATCTCATCAAGTACCTGCTACACCAAACAACAACATGCCAATTTGAATCAATTGCAACTATTGATTGCCAAGTTATTGGCATGTGAAGATGTTGACCATTGACCCTGTAATCTCATTAATAATTATGGACATGAGCACCACAAATAATAGGGTTCATCTACTTCCTATGGGGCATCCATGCTCTAAGTATGATAATGTCCTTCCCATGTCAAGTTATCGTGTATATAAGATAAGCATCACATACACACACACATACCAAGTAGAATGCATATGTTTCTTTGCTGTAAGCAAGGAACCAAAAACTTGACTTTCACCATTATTTTACCCTACCATAAAATTATTTTCAAAAAATAAATTATTAATGTCAATTTCAAATTGTATTTCATAAAATGGAGAAATTACACCCACTTCAAATTTTCATGTTTATTTACTAAAAAGTATTGCAGAAATAATTTGATATCAAATGCGTATTCTCATTACCAGTGAGGAATTAATCTTTATTATGCTGCAGGCGATAACTATGCCAGAACCTTAATGATGGACAACCGGGAGTATAACATAAGCTTTGTGTTACTCCATATGCTTGCCAACAATCACGAGCAGCTGTAAATTAACCGGTTCTTACCACTACTACTGTCTCATATGCTTGCCAACAATCATGAGCAGCTGTAAATTGACCGGTTCTTACCACTACTACTGTCCCATATGCCTGCCAACAATCACGAGCAGCTGTAATTTAACCGGTTCTTACCACTACTACTGTCCCATATGCTTGCCAACAATCACAACCAGCTGTAAATTGACCGGTTCTTACCACTACTACTGTCCCATCCATATGCTTGCCAACAATCACAACCAGCTGTAAATTGACCGGTTCTTACCACTACTACTGTCCTGGTATACAGTCCTCTCCTTGCCTAGGTTTCTGGAGCTTCTTCTGATTGACCCAAAGTCTTTTCCCCTGCATCGTATCTTTCGCTTTTGGGAACCTTTCTTCCTCTTTCTTCCATACTCTAAACTGCCGTCACTCACACCGGAGTAGATTTCTTCTTCTGGCTCAGTCTCCGAAGCGTATATATCATCGGCAATAAATTCCTCATCAGAAACGACTTCACTGTTAAAAGAAAGTGGGTTGGTATAACCGAGAGGCAAGTTCCTATCATTTGGACAAGGAAAACCTTGTCACACAAGGGCTAGATTAAAGGGATTGTCCTTAGTATGATCAAATGGGTCAGGTTGATTCTACACCACTATTGAGTAGAAGACTGCAATGGTTGTTAGACAACTTTGAAATTTCTTGGAATATAATGAGAGTGACAATCTGAACAAGAAAACTGTGGGATAACATGCTGTGTTTTCAATATGTTTGCATCATAAGTGATAAAACTTACCAATTGATCCAGAAAATACCCTTGGGGTTGGCTTGGTTTGATCTCATAATTTAAAGTAGCAACAATGGCAGACTATTCACCACTGTCAGGCCACATATCTAGAGCCAATTACCCGCATTATGTCACTAGTCTAGCCAATAGGCAGGCTCCCTTGGCATGTGCCCTTAGATCACCACATTGCTTGCCTGCTTTTTCTCATTTCCATCTCAACAGCCAAGCACTGAGGATGTGTATCTACACTAGGTCTTACATATCACCATGTGTTCTTCTGGTTTGACAAAATATTAATTACTATTAGCCTACACGTGACGTGGCCTATACAGAGGAGCATGCGAACACATAGCTGAACTTACAAACTCTTCAAGTGTTTATCTTTCATTGCTTATCATCCAATTCTATATTTGTTCAACTACTTAAACAAGACAATTCTCCAGTTTGACATTGTTAAAGGCAATAATTCATGATGCAATCTGGTTTTTGTTGTTCTAGATAATACCTGCCACTTAATAATCAAAAACATTGAAACAAACATCGAAACAAAATGACACCCACATTAATCTCACCAACTAATGCGTGATCTGCCATTTGCGCCACTACTTCACCACCCCCTCCCCCCCCAAAAAAAAAATGGCGCTGAGTGACAGGAGTAGAACATGTTCTACATCTCAACAAACCTGTTTGGGTGAACCATCAGGTAGAAATAGCAGATCTTCAAATGAGTTGTTCATATGAACAGTTTCACTTGATATATATATATATATTGTTTTGATTTGAGTGGGGGGGGGGTTAGAAAGTAATAGGTATTGTTGAACACTTTTATATACTTGAATTTATCATGAACTGTCCCTTTAAAAAAACAGTTGGGGTCAGAAGAAAGTACTGGTTCACAGTATGCACTCCCCTTTAAAGTTTGGCCTTGGAACTTTCTAGGGCAGCACCCCCTCCCCCCTCCCCCTTCCGAAAATAAAACTAACTTGGTGATTTTGAATTCATCACTTTCATCTTCCTCTTCTTCCGTAGTAGCATCATTCAGGTCAGTCAGTTTCTTTTTTCTTTTTCTTGCATTACTTTCTTTTCTAGCCAGTTCCTCCTCCTCCCATTTTGCTGCTTCTATTGTTGACATGTCTTTGCCTCGACTCTGGCCATAAACAACGTTGACTCCTCGGGCCACGTCTATAAAGGATGGAAGTAATAACCAGAAGCTGATGACGTGTAATGGTTATGATGCCCAAATATCTGATACACTCAAAACAAGTGACTTGTTTTATGTCAATTAGGCCTAGAACTGCAAGATACTGATGATAGCTATTAGTTTGGATCAACACACATGATAATACCATATAGAGAGAGATGGGGATATCTAGTGGTTTAGTTCATCATACAAGTCAGTACTTTAGAATGAGATGGGGATAGCAATTAGTTTAGATCAACACACATGATAATATCATATAGAGAGATTTGGGGATATCTAATGGTTTAGTTCATCATACAAGTCAATACTTTAGAATGAGATGGGGATAGCTATTAGTTTGAATCAACACACATGATAATATCATATAGAGAGATTTGGGGATATCTAGTGGTTTAGTTCATCATACAAGTCAACACTTTAGAATGAGATGGGGATAGCAATTAGTTTGGATCAACACACATGATAATGCCATATAGAGAGATTTGGGGATATCTAGTGGTTTAGTTCATCATACAAGTCAATACTTTAGAATGAGATGGGGATAGCTATTAGTTTGGATCAACACACATGATAATATCATATAGAGAGATTTGGGGATATCTAGTGGTTTAGTTCATCATACAAGTCAATACCTAGTGGTTTAGTCAGTACTTTAGAATGAGATTGGAATAGCTATTAGCTATATATAAATATACACTAATTTTGTGATTCTCTAACTAAATTCTCTCTTGGCATAAAAATTGTTTAACAATTTAATGTGAGATGAAAATTAATCACAAATTTCAATGTAAAAGAAACAGACTGATGAATGAAATTGCATAATATAGTATCAGAAGATTGAAAGCACCAATGCTCTAGAGACGATAATTTTGCATAGAACACATAAAGTTAATTTCTTTACCCATGCGTTTCTGTTCCACTTCATCATTAATCGCTGTATTGATAGCCGTATCATACTCTTCAAATTTATAGCTTATCTGTTTACGATTCCGTCCTGACCTCCTCTGTATGTACTCAATTTCGTCAGGGTCATCAATGTAAGCCCTGGCAGCCCGGCGTGGCTTGGGTCTGGTCCTTTCAGGCCGTCGTTCTGGCTTTTCAACTTTTTCTATCCTTGTTGTTATCAAGACAGATGTACCCTGAATAGACACAGAACCAGAAAGAGATTCATAGATGGCCCCAATGTTGTTCTGTATATCATTATTGCTAGTTAAAATGCCACCATGTTATGATAACATAAACATTCTGATATTTTAAGAATTTTATGTTCAACCTTGCCTACTCATTAATATTCATGAGATCTGCCACAAAACAATAGGGATCATCTACTACCCATGATCATCATACATACCAAGTACCACATCCATCTATCATTCCCTTCTTGAAATATTGTGTTATCAAGCTTTATGTAGCTTATTTCTATCTGGTGCCCTCTCTCAATCAAATGATGTTGTGCGCTATATCAACTGATGCCTACTACCCCAGTCTACTTTTGTACCAAATTTGAAACAAATAAGCCATACAGGGCCAAACATATTAACGTTTCAAGATTTTTACAATAAGCCCCACCCACTCATTAATATTCAAGGGACCTGCCACAAAAACAATAGGGGTCATCTACTACCCATGGCCATCATTTATACCAAGTAACATATCCATATATCATTCCCCTCTTGGTATCATGTTAACATTAACAGGCTCTATGGTCACTCACACACAGAAGTAATCATAACATTAAGTTTGAGGACTCCTTTGAAATATCCTTTGTATTTGACTCTAGACGCTAACTATGAAAATACACTCTCCTTTTCTTTGTATTCTTTCCAAGGACATCCCCATTGAAATTCCCAAGAGTAATGTGACCCACACACATACACAGTATTTGCCATTTAAGCACACAATTGTAGAATTCCCACAATATCACCTGGTATCATACAATGAACATAGTCTTGATAATACAGATGGGTTCGGTCCCCTGTCCGAGGTAGGGGGTATTTTTCCGGGCACTCTGGTTCTTTTCCCACACTGACAAGGTTCTTCATACTGAAGGTCAACCAAAAAGGTTGACTGTGCATATGTAACTAGTCAACTATAACTCCATTACAGATTATGTTAAAACAACTGCAACCTGATTATCCATGGATTTCTAATCACAATGTGACAGATGAATATCTGGTAAGTAATGATTTTTATATTACCTCCGGGAGAATGTTAGCAGGGCAAACTTCTGTAAGCAGCCACTTGTATTTGTGCTGTTCCTTTTGATTCTTTTGCCAAATGACTTTCAGTTCACTGTCCACGACTTCGAGGGTAGCTTGTAGATTCTTAAGCAGAGTAATCTGTGAAAGGAGAACCATATCTGTTATCAATGTTACAAACTCTAGGGAAAATAATGAACAATATTTATTCATAATTAAACCTGGCATGAATAATTAGTTTGCAACTCAAAAGTCAATCAATTAGCTTATTCATGTAGAAATAAGAACAGAAAAAGTGGGTATAATGTAAAAAGATATCTGAAATGTAAAATGTCAGATCATGAGGTGGATTGGATTT
>JAODAF010055071.1:0-11516 GCA_027574765.1 Molpadia intermedia
CTCCGTGGATGATATCGTGCGCCGGATCTCTCGTGCTGGGGGGCGGGCGGGGGCCGGTGGGGGGGCGTTAGGTGGGTTGATGGAATTAAAGAAAGTTTTCAACCTTGTGTAAAGAATCAAAGTCGAAATCGTTTGACATGATAGACGACACCCTTCATCTTTGCTTTTAACATAAGACAAAATAAATGGAAGAAAAATCTATAACTTGATGATATAATTTAAGTTTCAAGAATTCAGCCAACAGGGACTTGTCTCAAGACTGAGGATTTAAGACTAGACCCACTGGGGACTTTAATCAAGCGTTACCCGGGCTTAACAGGAACTGGACTTACCGGGGGTGCAAGACTTTAAAGGGACTTACCGCCAAGAACAACCAGGGATTTAACTACTTAATACCGCAGGCCGTAGACTTACTGGGGATTTAAGCCAAGACTTGACTCACCCAAGTTGTCAGGGTTAGGTACTGCACTCCAGGACTTACCTGGAATTTCGGTTACCTTTCAACTTACCAGGGTAACTATGAAGATCATCCAAGATAACATGATTCTTCTGAGCCTTCATCATCAGAACCATAAAAGAGAATATAAAGATTTTAAGCATTGGAACCAGCTACATGTAAATATAGAACTCTATTAAAACTTGTATAAAATAATGATAAAATCTGATGGTCTGGTTCCAAACTGATCTAAGAAAATAAAGACAAATTCCAAACACCTATAAAAAATATTTTTATCAATATTTATTAGTGACATCTGCATAAAATGTAATAATATGATATCAAGTTTTTCCTAGTGAAATAAATATTTATTATTCACATAATACACTTTGACATTAAAAAAATAACTCATGGTCCATCTCTATATTATCCTAACACATTCACACAAGGATTTAACCAACCCTGTTTCCCTTGTTCAAGAACATACCAACACTAATTAATTTGCAAATATATAATTTACATATTTTCCTCTCCTTGTATAGCTAAAATGTCTAGTTGTACCATTATTGAGGGTACTACCCATAGTTCATGGGTATGCTGGGGTTGGAGCCCTCCAGATCAGACAAAGGATTCTTTGAGGGAAGGGCCCTAAATTTGTTATTTTGTTCAGGGCTTCCACTATGGGGATTACATGCCCGGGCCCACACTGTGTAGTGCTTACCAAACTATACCACCAGAATGGGAAATGGTAGTGGGGAGTTCCCCCTTTAAATCAAAGTTGCTAATCCTGTTTCATAGGGCATCACAACACTGCCTTTCTGAAATGAAAATATTGTGGTCATATACCTAACGGTTTGTTCCAAAATATAATTTCCACCACTTGTAGCATCCAAAACATTTGGTTATGTTAAGTATAAATTAATATTTATGGCCATGAGAAATTTGTGTAGCGTTTCAAGGACGTAGTGTGTAAGGTAGTGTAACATACTGTAGAATATGTTCAATGACTAGGGTTTATACACATTTCACACCAAGTGACAGAATAAACTTTGGGGATCCAAAGATTGGGATGATAAAGTAGAATGTTTTTAATTTTCAAAAGTATCTCTCCATTTACATAGAATTCCATTCCCCCCTCAATTGTCACATACCGGTAATTGTGTATGATAATGAAAATTAATATGGTTTCACAAGTAACATACAATGAAGAAAAAACATTAAAATTCACACCTTAAAAAAATATTCTATAACTTCTTAAAATACTATAAGAAATCATTCTTAACCAATTATTAAGCACATCATCAGAGTTCTGAAGGTAGGAAACCAAATTACATTTACATGTTCACACACCTTCTAACAGTTACAACACAGACGAGATATTGCAAATGAAACAATGAAAACCTTCACATAAACATATATACTACTTAAACTCTTTTTTAAAATTAAAATTTGAGTTGATCTCACTTTATTTGAATTAATAATATAAAATATCAAAAAGTTTTGCCAAAAAAGGTTTTATTTTTGGCTTATATCAAAGAATGGAGATTACACCGATAAGTTATTTTAGGAATGACACTTTATAGAACCATTTCCGATTTATACCAATCTTTGAATTTAGTTTCAGTTTAAATAAATAATAGCCAGTTAAAATGTTCTACAGCTGGACAACTCATTTCCAAAGCCACAAACTTTCATGAATTGTGTGGTTGCCGCATGCAATTCTCACGATGGTAAAAGGTGCACATGGTGGTTTCTAGGCCAGTGTAAGCAGTATTCCCTGTTGCAGAAGCACCAGAGGGAACTTGACAGTGCATTTTTACCATGTCTATAGTTAGGCAGGGCATAGGGGTCCACCCCCTTCCAGTTAAACTACTCTGTACCCCCTCCCCCATATGCCAATTCTACACTATTAGCATCACATATATTGTTCCTCCCCACTTAAATTTTTCCCAACTACTAATTCCTGCCTATGGGCATTGATTGTTACATTAATCTATGTTAATGGCAGCAGCTGGGGAGAATCCCAGAAAATACACATTATGTGAAGATTATAAAATATGGACATTGTAGGCAATTTTATAAAACCACCCCCCAGATGCCCATTTAAGAGTTCATATCCATTGGGAATAAGCATAAATTTAGAAAATAATGTTAAAGATTTTCAAATTTTAACAAAACTGCAAAATTTAACCCCTATTATCAAAGTGGAATGTTCCTTGTAAAGTGAAATACCTCGGCATTGCTGCAAGTTAGAGGAGAAATAACAAGGTGGTGGCCATAACACCAAAATATTTAGTTACAATAATAAACTTTTTATAATAAAATTCAGCTACTACATTTTGCATATTCAGTTTCAAAGTGTGGGGAGACTCAAACCTCTCTAGAGTTTGTTATGTTTATTTATATAACATTTTCTAACATAGAGTCAATAGACAGAAAGAAATATATACTTACCAAAGCAATCCCAACAAATTTGGAACATCCTCCTTTGCACAGCTTAGGCCTGTTTTTTGGTACACTTTATATGTTAGGCTAAAAATTATTTGCTAGTTAACAGGCTAAAAAAAGCAGAATGTCCCATGTAAAGCAGAATAATTGTCACCCTCCACATTTATACATTTCCATCCCCAGTTGCCAATATTATAATATTTTTTAAAACGATAAAATAGTCCAATTAAAATAACACACCAAAATGAAGATGAAAGACAAAGTCTTTCAATCTTTTACACAGCTTGCCACTACAAAATGGATCTCTTGTGTATGGGCATACTCACTGAACTCTCAATGAAATGCATCACAACATGATCTGTCCTACACATCACTACCTAAACACTCACTGGGGAATTTATACAAAGGAATACAAGGTTTTCCAGGTTCAAAATTGTTGAATTAGATTGTTAGAACCAGAATGCATGCATTGTGTGAGGTTCCTTGCTGTGTTGTGGTCAACTTGACAACAACATCCATCATTACTCAAGTTGTCATGGATACAAACTATTTTCATCTATATGGTGCTAAGCCCCACCCCTCATAAATATGTATGATATGAAATTTAACACAAAATAACAGGTACTCACTTTCAACAAAAAACTTCATTAATTGCAACTTTTGGTTGCTGAGTTATTCACATTTGACTTATCTAACCTTTGGCCCCATGACCTCATTAATATTCATGACATGAGCACCAAAAACAATAGGCTTCATTTATCAATTATGGGGCATCCATACACTATGACAAACATCCATCATACCCTTGTTCAGTTATCATGTATACAAACTATTGTCATTAAGATAATGTTAAGCCTGTCCCTTAATAAATATGCATATCAAATTTAACACACATCGTCAACCACCCGCTATCAACAAATGACTTCATAGGAAAGTTGAACAAATTGTGACACCTGGTTGCCAAGTTTGAAGATTGACATTTGACCCTATGACCTCATTAATGTTCATGACAGCACCAAAAACATCTACACACTATGATGAACATTTATCATTCCCTTGTTGAGTTATCATGTATACAAGACAAAGCATCACACATATGCACACACCCACCCAATATACACATACCAAGTTGAATGCATAGGTTCCTTTGCCTTCAGCAAGGAACCAAAAATTTACATTTATGTCCAAAAGTTTTATGTTTTATGTCCAAGTTTAAGGGCTGGCAGTTATCACTCAAGATAACATGAGGGATTTCCTTGGTTATTCAAACTGCTCAAACTTTTTATCTACTTAATGAGGATTAAGCCAACATCTGCCTTGTATTTGCCTAGAAGCATGCAATCTAGAGACAGGATGTGTTAACTGTTTTCAAAATCTGCCTCGAGAAGGAATAAAAGTGACTCATTATGTTGCCCTGATACCACTACTCCACCAATGGCAACAAGACCAATAAATCACTGATTGATAAAAATTACTTTAATTAAATAAATAAAAACTCTAGATTTCTTAATTTTACAAGATCTATCTCTGATGTTTTCATCTGAAGAGAGTAAAAATTGTACTGTTGATCACATCCCAAATATCTTGAAATAATGGCAGAATTATTAATGAATTTCTCATTTGATCACCTTAAATATTTTTATTTTAACATTTTTTAGCAAAAATTTCGCCAAAGTGGATGACCGGTAAAACTGATTCTGTATGTCAACATCAGGGGTGGCAGCAGGATTTGCCCAACGAGGGGGGCTAGCTTCCCTGACAGGGATAACTCTCCTGGCGAGAGCACTTTTTGAGTTATATTTTATGTTTCTGCAATCGAACAATACTGCACAACCATGGTTGGTTCTGAACCTACTACAACAACTCAATGTCAGAGATGTGCAATAAAACAAAGGATTGCTAGATTAGAAGAGTTATAAATGTTTTACAGGTCTGTGTTACAGACCACCCACTAAGATTGATTAGAAAGAAGAGTTATATGTTTTCTGGTCTGAGTTGCAGACCACCCACTAAGATTGATTAGAAATAAGAGGTATATGTTTTCTGGTCTGAGTTGAAGACCACCCACTAAGATTGATTAGAATAGTTAGCTGTTTTACCAGGTCTGTGGTACAGACCACCCACTAAGATTGATTAGAAGAGTTTTACCAGGTCTGTGAGTACAGACCTCCCACTAAGATTGATTAGATGGGTTATAAATGTTTTACCAGGACTGAGTATAGACCTCCCACTAAGATTGATTAGAAGTGTTATAAATGTTTTACCAGGTCTGTGAGTATAGACCTCACACTCAGATTGATTATTTAAGAACAAGTAACTGAGATATTTTTAGAGTAGTGTTTTGGATGGATCTCACAATATACAGTATCTTGTTTTCTAATCACCAACTAAAAAGTAGAAATCCTCTCTTGGGGCTCATTGTTACACTCATAAGTATTCTTACCATCAGGTGAATGCACCGGTATAAATAATTCAATCATACTTTCTCCATGAACGTAGCTTGGTAATAGTTAAGTACTTTGGAAGCACTGGTGTGTTTTTTTCAGGCATTCTATGTAGTTACAGATGTTGCTGCAACCAACTCAGTATAGAGGTCTCGTAATGCTCGTAGGTGTCTGGTTTTCTGATGCCGTGCCTCTCTTGTGGATAGACCTGTCAAGAATCAATTTACAGTTTCAGAGTTTACAACAGGTAGAAAACTTACCGCGCTCTTTTGCTCTTTTGTCTTCTATCAACAGGATTGTACTGTAATTTGCATATTGCAAGTTGGGTATTATGATAAATATAAATAATAATCAGGCACATAGCCAGATAATTGTCATGTAGGGTGTTGTTGATGTTCTAATCAGTGGCCGGTTTTCTAGATGGACAATGGTACCATGTTTGTTGCTTAAAAGGCAATAAAATTAATATTTTGCAATAGTGAAATTTGTGGGAAATTTCTTTGCACTTTGGTCATGGGGGCTGCTTCAAGCACCCTAGTGGATATGCACCTGCAATGATTTCAGAAATCTAATCAAACACATGTACATGTAATAAATAATGTTGTTGTATACAAATTGGATATGCTCTACACAGAATAGAAACAATTTGAATACCCAATTTGCCATTCAGTTATGTACTATCCATGAAAAAAGAAACAACTTACCAATAGCTGGTAGGGTTTACAGTCTTTGACTAGTTTGTCTATAAGCTGGCTAGTATGGTGAAAGTGTACATTCTCATCTATCATGCCGTGTATCAGCAGCAATCTGTTCTCCCTGTAAAAAAAAAAACATAATAGAACAAACATAGTGTCTAATCCATAACTTTTAACCAAATGTTAATACTGCATTTACACAATTTGTGAGTTAAACATCATCCTAAGGGTGAGAGTCCATGTGTTCATGCTTCATCCATCGATCTAGTCTGTGTGTACAGGCTTGGAGGGATTTTTATGAAACTTGGACACAATGATCCTTGGACGGTAGGCTATATTTGTAAGGTAGTCACAAATTTTAGGTCAAATGTCATTTAGGGTCACTATGTCCAAATGCTTCTACCTGAGAAATTAATATTGCTAATATTGAACGTCATATGGGAGGAATTATACACGGATATATACACCGAATTTGACTACAATCCAACTTTTCCTAGTTGAGGTATCGTGTACTGAAGCCAAGCATCACACATACACGGACACACATACACGGACACACATACGCCAAATTGAATACATTGGTTCCTTTTGCTTTCTGCAAGGAACCAAAAATGCTTCTACCAGAGAAATGAAAAATCCTTAATTAGAATTCCTATGGGATTAATACTGACATCATTTTGGGTAAAATTCTCTCTTTCATTTAACACCCTTCCTGTTATACAGTCGTTGGTTGATTTTGGTCACAACCATTGGTTAATCGTAGTCCATACGAGATTTTACATCAAAGGTCATCTAGTGGACAGTTTGGGCCATTGCTTGAAAATTGTCAAACTGCTTCTTTCCACAGACAAATAGATATTCACCAAAGTAACTCACAATGATGATTGGTAGTGGCCCCTTTGGTTGTTCAGGAAGTTTAGGTCAAAAGTTATCTAGGGGTCATTTCGGATATTGTCTACCAAAGATCAATTCTCCAAACATTCTCCCAAACTTTGTCAAAGATCATCTTGGGGTCAACCGATTGCAAAGTGTGCCCATGTGTATCTTTTAAATGCTTCATACACCATACAGATTTTGATAAGAATGAGATATTGATAAGACTTGGAAGCAATGCATCTTGGTTGAAGGGTCATACATTAGGGGGAGGGGGCAAAGATCAAAGGTAATTGCTAAATATCATTTTGCAACGTACAGTATCATATGTTACTTCATTAACTTACTATATTGCATATCCCACTCAATGTTCGCATATAAAAAAATTCTCTACACTCAAAATAACGATATAATAGTAAATATTACAAGAGACTTACTCATCGGGAAAGGTCTTGGTGAAGTTAAGTACAGAGCCCTCCTGGTACCCAGTGGCATTATTTGCAGGGGTGTCCATGTACCTCTCTGTATACCCCGTATCATATGAATTCCAGTTTGTGACAGGTGCTCCTGCAACGGCCACCTGTTCAAATAAAAATAAAAGACCCATTGTCATACAGCTATCATAAAAACAAATTGTTAGTCATATATTCCTACTCTAGAGGGAGGATAGGATTGGATACCAATGGTCAGACTTTGAGAGAGTCTGTGAAATGTGCAAAAGCCACTGGTTTATAAGATCTGTATCACAGCTAACATAAAAATAGTCACTGCTTATTCCGTTAAGTTGATTACAAGCTAAATGTAATCCTCAAAGGACCTTTGATCTCTACTAATCACAAGGGTTTCTTGTACTAAATGCAAGCACACCAAACATGATATTAATTCAAGTTGGCATTATTGAGTTAGCATGCTTAAATAATTAGGGTTCTTGTACTTAATATGGGGGACCAGCATACAAAGTATGAGGTACATCCAAGTTACCACCTTTGCTGATTACAACCAAGCATCACATACATACATACACATACACCTATATAAATAGGTATAAATAAGCTAGATAAATGTATATAGTGATTGTAGACATGTCTTGATATACCAAGAAACATCATCTCATTAATTCAGAAAGGGGGGGGGGGAGCAGGTATAAATAAGCTAGATAAATGTATAAAGTGATAGTAGACGTGTCTTGATATACCAAGAAACTTCATCTCATTAATTCAGATGGGGGGGGGGGGGGGGGGGGGGGAAAGATATTAATAAGGAAAAGCACTTGGGTGGAGGCGTGGGGGAGGTGGGGGGGGTGTTGGTGTTGTTATTTTTTTTATAATTCAGAAGTGGGGGCAGCATGTATAATAAGCTAGATAAAGCTTTTGACCATGGTACAAGGGAATGTTGGATAGATGTTGTAGTGATATTTATAATGATCATGGGCAGTAGATGGGCTTAATGTTTTTGTGGACAGTCTCTTGAATATTAATGAGTGGGCTGGGCTTAATGTAAAGTCGTTAATGTATTCGGCTGTAAATGGTGTTCTTCCTTCATATTTGAAACAAAGTTATACAGTGGTAGTAGGTATAAGTTGATATAGCACACATCATCATCTCATTAATTATTCATGGGTAAGGGTAGCAAGTAGAAAAAGCTTATGAGCATGATATCTCAAGAAGATGGACGTGGCACTATATATGATGGCCTATATGACTTTTGTTTTCTGCTAGTTTCATGAATATTAATAAGAGGGTGGGGCTTAACATAACATTATTAAAACATTAATATTATTGAATATATGTAATTCAAATTACCTTCCAAACATTGCATCAGAGCTGCGTAATATATCTCAATGTATGGTCGATTGACTGTTTAGAGTGGTGCTGCCTATCGCCCTCACGCCACACCCCCTCCTCCCCAATTCCACTGTCATTAGCATCAAGACATTTCTATCTAGATGTTTATATTTTAACTTACCTTGTAAACATCTGGTCTCTTAGCCAGAGCCATGAGTGATAAATAGCCTCCATAGGACCAGCCATGGACAGCTACCCTGGATAAATCCAGGAACCCCTTCTGACCAGCAATCCACTTCAAACCCTCCACTTGGTCCTCTAATTCACACACACCCTACAAATAAAAACAAATATGTAGTTGATGGATAAATCCATGGCAGTTACTCTAATAAAACTGAAAATGAACTTCGTAGTGATATGATTCTCTTCATGTTGCATACATGGCTTTGTCGTATTCTCAATATACAGATAACATGGAAATTCCCTGAATAGAACTAATGGAGGCCGTAATGGACAAAAATGGTAAACATACATTCTGCTGTTTGGTATATCATTGCTAGCTTTCAATGATGAAATTAATATCATAAGTTTAAAAAAAAATGTAGATGGGGGGCCAATTAACCTAATTCTAATTTGATTTTCAGCTTATTTAATTTTGCTCAAGGACGACCACCGGCCTTACAAGCCTTCTCTTTTCTATCAGTAGTCAAAAGATAATGAATGTAACAAGTGATCGATACCGTCCTGCTCCCAGGAATGTCATTTAACATCTTCATCAGATGGATATCCTAGTGTGTTGGAACTTCTAGGTCTCTAAGATTGCAATGAGAATCATATCAACAGATCAGTTTGAAAACGTACCAGTTTGTGCTTGATGTAACCTTCAAACCTCAGTCCCCGTTTCCAGGAACCCCTGTTGTCCAGCATGACAACTACGTAGCCGAGCTGTGGGCACAGTCTGAGGGCACGCATACCCTGGAATGAATTACTGACAAGTTGCACCTGTGGGCCGCCATAGACATAATGTATCACTGGGTAGATTTTGCTCGGGTCAAAATTGATTGGCTTTATTATGATACCATACATTGTTTCTCGACTGGTAGGGCTCTGATAGGTGAATATTTCAGACTCTGGTTGTTGTGGCAGTGAAGATGGTGTAGCTGGAAAAATTCCAAAAGGATAATTTAATGCAAATTTAGGCACATGAATATGCATTGGCAGTTCAGTATCACCTTGATTGTGTATGAAATGTATTTCTCAAAATTATGATCGTAATAAGACTTTAAGTCGTTATAGGCAAGTTGTTATATGACCAAGATTGAACCCTTACTGTACCGTGCAGTTTAGAGGGTACAAAGCTGGGTCAATGCTCAGAAATCTGGAAGTAGCCTGGATAGCCATGTCTTAGATAGCCATGTCTTAGCTATCAATGGAATTCTTTCTCTGTAAAGACGTTCGTGTCTTCTGCTCTCCTCCATCAACTGAAAGAGTCGGTACAGTGAGGGAGACATACATGCAGGTAGCATCAACTTAAGTATATAGCCTTAGCATCTACTATGTAAATAATTCCCATGTTAGTGCCTAAAATAAATCCTTAAAATATACCTTTAATGAAATGTGGCTGCTCTACTTACTGGATAGATGCATCAGTTTTGATATATCATGGCAAGAGATTGATAAGGGCTGCTGGCTGAGGTACTCCAGCCGGGCTATCATGCAGAAATGAGGCATTGTAAGATTGCTCAAGTTGTAGACTAAATACTCAAAATCCTGGGAAAAATAATGAAAAAGTTATAAAAACATATAAAATGGTAGAATGTACTAAGTCAAGTTACCAATAATTAAATAATCCAGGTTTACTGGTCAAGGTTCTTTGGATAATTCAGATTTATCAATGATAAGCCTAGATCAGCCAAAAAACAACCATAAATCAACACCACTAAAGGGTATTGCAATCATCGCTACAATATCAGAAATGAGTCCAGTGGTCACATTTTCAATAAGACTGTTAAGATCAATAAATAAAAATAAAATTGTTTGCTTTGAGATTTTGTTTCTAGGTGGCTGATGGTTTGTTCCACTGAAATAATCAAAGCACTGCATCATGAGCAATTGAAAAATGAAAGAATATAAACAATACTTTTAGGTCTAATAATCTTGTCTTTGAACCAGTTAATGGGATATTTATTAATGCGGATAAATACAGCTCGTGCCCCACTGTCGCCAAAAAAACCCAAATAAGTCTAGGATGCTAAAAAATGCCCGATGATGAATGTTAAAATAACACCTTCACTCACCGAACTAAACTGAGCATCATGTACCGTGGAACCGAGGGGGGTCAATCGGATCGGCTTTTGAGGATCCACATAGGACAAGACATATCTGGAGAAAAGAAAATGTGTATTCAGTTACTTGAGACTTGGATAATGTACAATCATGGACACAAATTGGATTTGTGACTTAGTGTGTGAGGGGAGAGGCAAATGTTTCATATTTACAATGCAAAATATTTGGGTACAATATATGTAATATTTTTGATACAGTGAACCCTAGGGCCGAGGATTTCCAGTGAACTCAGACTGTGGAATGCATATGTACTGCATTGGGTACTGCATAATGCATAACAATGACATCATACTCGTAGGCCGTATTTCATATTTACGATTATAAAGATTCGTAATAGTTAGACATAAGGCTGTATCATGGTATTACATAGGCCTAGTACTACTAATGCCCCATCCTGTGCTAAATAGCAGTATTTTCACTTCGATCACTGCTCATATTCCAGCATTAACAGTAACACTCAGTTACACCAACGTTATATGATACCACAGCA
>JAODAF010055182.1:0-11512 GCA_027574765.1 Molpadia intermedia
TGATATATGACCATACTATGCAGGGGCTATATATGACCATACCATGTAGGTGCTATATATGACCATACCATACAGGTAATATATGACCATACTATACAGGGGCTATATATGACCATACTATGCAGGGGCTATATATTACCATACCATACAGGTGATATATGACCATACTATGCAGGGGCTATATATGACCATACCATGTAGGTGCTATATACTGAGTATTTAACAATTACAGTACATACTCCCTTACCTCATATAACCACCTCTGCATTCCCACATTTACTGTGATCTAGCATATATCTGGCAATTTCTTTCACAGGCTTTTGTGATTTTCTGTTTTTTGCAAACTTAATTTTGGAAAGTGTTTTCATGTTTGAGGAAAGAATTGGATTGATTTGGAAAGGGCCAACAGAGATCCTTCTGGATGAAGTTCAGATGAGTATCCTTTTATTTTGGGTGGTTTTCATAGGTGTTAATTTCTTATGGGCTACTAGCCTAACATGGATCAGTTGGTTAGGGGTTTCGGGAGTTTAGGTATCCCTAGGTATCCCTAGTTTTCTGCACTCCAACCCTTGTTGATTCCCCTATTTAGGTAATTTAATTGTAAAAATAACAATAATTTTTCCCTAGATTCTGGCAATCTAATATTGCTGCTGATAGGCTCAACTAGGTGCCTGTATGCACCTGTGTATGTGTCACACTTATATACATCATAACTTCATGAGGGAATAATGTATGTTTGCCATACTTAGTGGCCGCATAGATGCCGCATAATGAGTTGATGATTCCTTTTGTTTATGTCATGAATAGTAATTACCGACTCAAAGGTCAATAATTTGGCAACCCATATTAAAGGTAACTGTAGTACTGTATAAGTCGTAATTTATTCATTCAATTGGGTTATACTGTACCATTCAATTTCACATTATCAAGGATTCAAGGCTTATGAACCATATTTGGATAAATGTACACTGTACTTATTAAACTTGATAAAATACAGGCAGCTAGGAACCATGCAACACTGTGTATTCTGGTTTTATAAATATGTGCTGTTAGTTTTGCATGAATTTGTAGTCAATTTACCCTGATTTCCTCAGTCCCTGCGTGGTATACCTATATGGCTCCAATTGTACTGTATGTACTGTATGTCAAGAATACAGGGTCACTGTATATGTTTGGTTAATATTTCTAATTGATGGCACAAGTGCTGGGCTGTAGAAATTTGCTATGACAGTATCAGCAATGTAGGGACACTGTATCAGAGTAATGTTAAGAAGCAGTGATGAACTTTAAGCGAAATTAAAATGGCCATTAGTATCGAGTCAGACAGCCATTCATTAACTTTGATCTTAAATGCCGGTCCTTGCAGGACACCAGACAAGCCCCATGCGCTCAGTGCTTTGACTATTTCCCCAGGCTGGTGACAAGAGCTGGAAGATAGGAAACTCTTGTCTCTTTAATTTATCTTTATTAGAATCATTTAGTCTTGCAGGGTTTTATCAAAGTCACTCTACACCCAGAGAATCAGAAGAGGCCAACTGATTCAGATCGTTGAACTGAAACAAGATCTAATATTGTTTCCTATAGCAAAATGTCACATAAAGTTCATGTAAGGTCTATGTAAGAAATATGTAAGGATTAGGTCAACTTTCTTATATTTATGTTCTTAAATCTTACACATTCCTTATCTTCCAGATTTGTACATTGAAACACAAACTAAGTCCACATAATTTCTCCACTTACTAATTCCTTACAACTTCCTTGCATACATTTCCTGCCTTGCATTATATATTCCTTACACATTATTAGTAGCATTTCATTTTGCTATGGGTTTGTTATCAAAATAATATTCCGATATGACTGCAGTACTAGCTTTCTATATGCTATTAGTGTTGTGTTTATAAAATATCATTACTCTCTCTCATTAAACAGGTTCTACTATTCTACTGTATAAAGTTAAAGGGAGGGGGTGGACAGAGGTAATTCCAGATGAGCAAAAATTAATTTGCCCTTGTCGATAATGCCATTCTTCAGGAATATTAATTATGGCATGCACCTTGCCTTCACGTCTCTCGCCTGCGAGCCCTGATATCTCGATTGGTAGAAACAGCTGCACGTATAGCATAGCATTCTCTATTTCTTAATCATACTGTATGTTTATAATATATTGGAAACTGCATTACACTGGTGACCATTCACCATTTTTGGTTCCTTGCTTTCAAGCAAAGTCAACATATAGTCAACTCGGCATGTGTGCGTGTGTGTGTTATGCTTCTTGTATGCACGATAACTCAACAAGGGAATGACCGATCATTTTCATACTTGTTCGGTGGATGGCCCATAGTGAGTACCTTGTTATTGGTGCTGATTGCATGCATATTAATGAGGTTACAGGGTCAAAGGTCAAAAATTGCAATAACTCCGCAAACGTAAGTCAGATTGTAACCAAACTTGGTCTGAGTATGTTGGGTGATGACATATACATGCCCACATATATGAAATTTGATATCATGAATATTAATTAGGTGGGTGTGGCTTAGCATTATTTTACCTTCAAAAGTTTCTATGCATGATAAAGTCAACAAGGGAATGACCGATGATGGATCAAAGTGAGTACACATGCATGCATATTAATATTATTATAAAATTGCAATAGTTGTGCAACCGTAAGTCTGATTTTACATAATCATGAATATTTATGAAGTGGCCAGCGCTTTGTGTCATTTTGCTGACAAATGTTTGTATGCATGATAAATCTCTGGTGGAGTGATGGATCATTTTTTAAATTGTGAGTGGATGGCCCATACTGCAAATTTAATATATACTACGTATACCAGTGATATTAATGAGGTGGGCAGGCTTATTTTTATTTACCAATATAGGAATCTTGTAATAAATTACTTACAGGAATTTAACCAGCAGCAAGGAATCACTGCATGCTTGCATTCTTGTTGTTTGGGTGTTGACCCATGTTGACATTAAATGGCCTTTGACATTGACTACAATCAACAAGTTCATCTACTCATTGTGAGGAACCTACATACCCGTTGACTTCAAAAGACCTGAACTACAGTCAATATTTTGTTTAATTTTTAAATGGGTCAGTCCTGTACCAAATAGGTAGCATTTACCGGGTACTCAGTTCAGGTTTTTCTACCCTTTGCAAAACATGAGCATCCATCATCCAATCATTTATCCATTCATCTACCCAGTCATGCACGGTCTATGTATCCATCCATCAATGCAAACCATGTATCCACCCATTCATCAATATTCATTTAATTCATCTATACATGCATGCTTGCATCTTACCATGAACAAATCCTTCCAAAGTCGCTCAATCCTTTGGTTGTGGACACTTTTACCAGTCAGGAAACATCGGGAGTCTGTGCCACGTCTTTGCAGCATGTATGTGCATACATCCATGTTTTCTCTTCCCATGTCAGTGCGCACACGTTCTGGCAGTCCAAACTCTGCCACTCCAGAAAGAAAACCATCCAATACAGTCCTTGCAGCATCATTATCAGAACAACGCAGAAATGTATGATTCGACTATACCCGTCGATGCACCCATGGATAACAAAGCGCCACCTAGAAATAAGTAACATAAATAAGAATACAGTTTAATTACTTACATGTCTTAAAACATGGTTTAAACCTTGACAAGCAAACCAATATCACATAACAGGCATAACACCAAGGTACAAGAAAGATGGTATTAAAGCAGTGTCTATATCCCCACGAACAAGAAAGGAAGTGTGTACCGTGTGAAGCCACTGCATGGGCTATATAGTTATTAAAACTCCAAAAATCAAATCATTCTAAGTTGGCTTTATGAAGTTATGGTTGTTACAGTGTTTTTTACCATTTGACCCATGCTGACCTCAAATGGCTGGTGACCTCTGAGAAAATAAAAAGGATTCATATACTCAATGCGCCAAAACCCACATACCAACTACGAAAGCAATTCGAGCCAGCACTGCTGAGATAATGCTGCTACAGTACAATGAATATCACACGCACACAAAAATACACATGCTCAAATGAATGTATAGATTCCTTGTGCGTTCAGCAAGGCCCCCCCCCCCAAAAAAAAAAAAAAAAAAAAAAAAAAAAAAAAAAAAAAAAAAAAAAAAAAAAAAAAAAAAAAAAATAAAAAAAAAAAAAAAAAAAAAAAAAAAAAAAAAAAAAAAAAAAAAAAAAAAAAAAAAAAAAAAAAAAAAAAAAGGAGGGAAAGGAAAGAGGAGTGGAGCGGGCGTTGGCCTCGCTATCCGCCTTGTGTTTTGTCTTTTTCCCCTACTCCCACTTTAACGGTTTAAACCAATCATGTGCCCGTTATATTATGTTCCTTATGAGTGTTACCCAGATTATGGACAAGTGTGCTTCGTGCAAGAAGTTTCGCCCCTTCACCAGATGGGATAGCCATGCGTCCTGCCCCAAATGCCGACCGTGTGACAGGTTCAACCGTTGTGAATCTTGCGAGGTTTGGCCCCAGAGCCGGTGGGAGACGGTTGAAGCCTGGCTGGAGGAAAAGCTGATGGAACAGCAGCTCCGCAACCAGAAGGCCGCGGTGAAGAGGGCAGAGAAAGCCGCCGAGCAGCCCGATCCCCGACCGGGAGGTTCGACCAGCCTTACCAGCTCCCGACCAGGAAAACTGCCGTTAAAGACGGGAGTAAACCCAAAGAGGAAGGGCTATGGAGGTAAGGAAAGCGAGAGAAAGGAGAGAGAGAGAGAGAAGGAGAGAGAGAGAGAAGGAAGTGTAAGCCGAGGGGTATCGGCAGATTTGGCTCCGAGTGGGCGATCTACCGATATTCCCGATGAAGCGCCCGTGAGTAGGGAGTCCGGCGGCACTGTGGCCAAGGGACTGCCCAAGAATCCTCGGGTTAAAGAGGCCGGAGCCCAGGTAGGGGCAAGGAGAACCGGCAGTGCAAATACCGGTAAGGGACCCGCATGGCGGGATCTCGTTACCGAGGGCACGGGAAGGCACCGGGAGCCGAGGGCTCAGAGACGAACCGGTAGCCGAGAGCCGAGGGCTCAGAGACGAACCGGTAGCCGAGAGCCGGAAGCCGGTAGCCGACAGCCGGTAGCCGGGAGCCGGGAGCCGGGAGCCGGAAGCCAACAGCCGGTGGCCGAGAGACAGCCAGAGGCCGAGAGCCGAGAACCGGACGCCGGTAGCCGAGAAACGGGGGCCGCGGGCCGAGAGCCGGTACAAACCAACCCGATAACCGAGGAACAAGATCACTACAGTGAACAGTCCCACGGGTACTCGGATTTAGATCCCGAAGAATTCCCAGACGTGGACGCCGGGAGAGAAGGATTGGTAGAACCGGCGATGGAGTTCGAGGAACCATACGCCATCGCTCAGGACGACCTCGAGACTGCCCAGCTTGAATTGTTTGGTTCGCACGACTCCTTTACGAGCGCACAGAGAGACTTCGAGGGTTTCCCTGTCGAGCCAGGGGAAGAACCACCACGCCCCCCGAGATCAGAGATCCACCGTAGGGACGATGGGGGCCCGTCAGCCAAGAGAAGGCACAAGAGACATAGGAAGAAGGGCCATAAAAGACGAAGGAGACGTACGACTTCCTCTTCCTCTTCCGAGAGCTCCGATGAAGAAGGGGGGCGGCCTCCCCGCCCCAAGAAGCGCCGTGAAGCCAGGGAGCCGGACATTATTAGGCAGCTACAGGAGCTACTTAGCGGAGCAGCCCTCCCTCCCTCGGGAGTCCCGCAGGTACCGGATCGACCTACCCCAGGTGACCAAGCGCCCGATGACAGGGGAAGGGGAGACCTCCATTCGAGCTCACAACCGGGCCCTAGCCGCAATACGTCACGCCACGACCCGACGCCGGGACCCGACGAGATGTCCTACTCTGATGAATCCGACGATCTCCTAACAGGCACGGACATCACACAGGAGGCCTTTGAGAAGGCAGTTGGGGTGCTACGCCGTCTCCTGGGCTACGAGCTACCAAAAGCGCCAGAGATCCCGACGGGGAAGCGATCACGTTTGTCCCTCAACACGGCAACGAAGGCACCAGCCCCGATGATGCCGGTAGACGAGGAATGTCTCCAGCGATTTAGAGCGATAGCGGAGGCAAAACGCTGGGCGGCGTACCAATCAAAGCCGTTCAAGACCTTCAGACTTGAGGAGGAGCCATGGAATGAGATCTTCCGCCTTCCATCCATCCCAGAAGAGGCCCTCATCAAGCTACGGGCTGCGGGTGCAATCGCCGTGAATGGCAAGACGTTTACGAACTCGACAGCGGCGAGGGCGGAGAGAGCCCTGGTAGAGACGGACAGAGCCTCGAGAGCCGGCCTGAGATTCGCCTCATCGCTTCTACTGGTGGCAGAGATCCTTTCTAAGTCATTCCAGCAGGCCGAATCCGGAGAAATCCCCAGAAGGGACACCGGGGCCATCGTGACCCTCCTAGGGCCCCTCGCTAGACTTGTCTTCGACCAGCTATCCCGAGTCTCCGTCAGAGCGACCAAAGAAAGGAGGGGATTGGTGCTGGATGCCCTGAGCTGGCCCTCACCGGCCATCAAGAAGTCTTTCGAGGACCTACCAATGATAGGCAAAGATATCTTCGGAGGAAAGTTTGGAGAACATCTCCAAGACGAAGCAAAGAAGGTCAGAACCATGAAGGAAGCCGACTTTGACTTACCGAGAGCGCCCCGCCAGAAACCAGCCTTCTACAGGGGACGCGGGACACGAGCCCGGGCTTCGGGCGGACCGAGGCAGGATTTCCGTAGAGGACCGCCAACTCGGACGTACGACGACAGCCGGGGGTACGGCGATACCCGCAGCACCGGCAGCCGGAATACCTACAGCCGAGGCCGACCTGCAGCAAGACCCCGGAGGCCCTACCGAGGCGCAGCGAGGGGAGCGAGGAGGCAGTACCGTCCCTAGGGGTGCCCACCCTGCCGGGCCCTCACCGGTAGGGGGGAGACTACAGCGCTTCACGCACGAGTGGGAAAGAATAAGTCCGGATCCGTGGGTCCTGGGGGTGATCAACTCGGGGTACAGATTAGAGTTTACAACAGACCCTCCAGTCTACGACCTAATGAAGGAGACCCCAGTACCCGCGGACCCGGATCAGCGACAGTCCCTAGAGAAGGAGATCACAGATCTATTGGGAAAACAAGCGATCCGAGTGGTGCCACAGGTACACAACCAGGCCCTGTACCGATCGACATTCTTCTTGACCCCGAAGAAGGGGGGACTCTGGAGACCTATCTTAAACCTAAAACCCCTGAACAAGTCTTACATACGCCCGCAGAAGTTCAGGATGGAGACGCTCGCGTCAATCATCCCGACCCTAAGGAAAGGTTTCTGGGCTACCTCAATCGACCTGCGAGACGCTTACCTACACGTCCCAATCCACCCAGCCGACCAGCGGTACCTGGGTTTCCGCTACGCAGGAACAGACTATCAGTTCGTCGCCCTACCCTTCGGTCTTTCGACGGCGCCCAGAGTCTTCACAAGAATCACCCGAACCATCCTGGCCTTCCTCAGACGGAAAGGGGTGATAGCCTTTGCATACATCGACGACTGGCTGATTGTGGGAAACTCGGAGAGCGAGGTACGAAGAGACACAAACGCCACGGTTTCACTCCTAGAAAGCCTAGGCTGGATCCTAAACCGAGAGAAGTCGTCGTTGACCCCCAGTCAGTCCATAGTCTACCTGGGAGCACGGTTAGATCTGAAGGAAGGGATGGCCTATCCAACACAAGAACGTGTGTCAGCCCTGACAGACCTTGCGTCGAAGGTTTCGAGGACAGACCGACTAACAGCAAGAACATGGCTGCAGCTCCTCGGCCTGATGGCGAGTTGTGTGGAGATCCTCGACCTATGCCGTCTGCGCATGAGGCCCCTTCAGTTGCACCTACTCAGACACTACACCCCTGCCAAGGACCAGATGTCGGTGCGTATACCCTTCGCCAAGGACCTGACCCCCTACCTGTCCTGGTGGACAAAGCCACACAATGTGGCTTCAGGGAGACCATTCAAGGACACCCGAGTCCAGACGACAATTACCACGGATGCATCCATGACGGGATGGGGAGCCACATGGGAAAACCAAGTCACTTCCGGCCTCTGGTCCCAAGCGGAAGCACGTTCACACATCAACGTACTGGAGGCGTTAGCGGTGCACAAGGCAGTCTTGCACTGGGCAGACCAGCTTCGAGACCACAGAGTAACCGTCCTGTCGGACAACACCACAGCGGTGGCCTATGTCAACCACCAGGGAGGGACGAGGTCAGCCCCCTTAGTCGACTCGATCTGGAAGCTCTTCCTCGACTGCGAACAACTCAATATCGCCCTCAGAGCGTCGCACCTAGCAGGCGAAGAGAACGTAGTGGCAGACGCCCTGTCGAGGGGCCGATTCGACAACAACGAGTGGTCCCTCTCCCAAGTCTGGGCGAACCACGTCTTCAACCTTTTCGGGAGACCAACGATAGACCTCTTCGCGTCAGCGGACAATGCCCGCCTCCCGACGTTCTGTACGAGGAGGTTCCATCCCCAAGCTTGGAAAATAGACGCCCTAGCTTTTCCCTGGACAGGACTATCGCTCTACGCCTTTCCCCCTTGGTGCCTGATCCACAGGGTTCTTCTCGCCCTCCGGGAAACAGAATCCGACATGATCCTGATAGCCCCTTGTTGGCCGAACCAGCCATGGTTTCCGATTCTTATCAGCCTCCTAGTAGACCTGCCATTCAAATTCCCCATCAGGAAACGGCTCCTCACACAGAAGAAAGGGCGACTCTGGTACCACGACCTGAGCAACCTACACCTGGCTGCGTGGAAGCTATCAGGAGCCGCCTCGAGGAGGCAGGGATTCATCCAGCGATTGCTGAAGTTGCAGCGGACTCCAGAAGGAAGTCCACCACTACAATGTACAACTCCCGACTGGAGAAGTTCTACGCTTGGGCAGCCGCTAACACTTGCGATCCCCTGGATGCTTCAGTGAGCGAAATCTCAGCCTTCCTGATGTTACTCTTTACGGAGGGGAAGCAAGTCAATACGATACGGAATTATAGGTCCGCAATCGCCGCAGTACACAAGGGGTTCTCCGACGGGTCGTATCTAGGCAACAACCCTATCATTATACAGGTCTTGAAGGGCATGTACAATAGGAGGCCCCCTCTCCGGAAGTTGGCACCATCCTGGTCCATCAACGAGGTGCTGGAAGTACTGGCTAAGCCCCCTTTCGAACCACTTCACAACGCACCACTGGAACTGCTGACCTATAAGACCCTGTTCCTCATCGCAGCCGCTTCGGCGAGGAGAAGGAGTTGCTTGCATGCCCTAACAACCAAACCAGGCTTCATCAGATTTGAGCCAGGGGGGGTCCGGCTCCTACCAGACCCAGAGTTCCGGGCCAAGAATCAGACTACCTCCTTCACGCCAGATGAGATTTTCCTCCCATCCATAAGTGCGACTTCATCGATAGCTGAGGACAGGAATTGGTGCCCCGTGCGGGCCCTGAAGTGGTACATGGAGAGAACCCGACCAGTCCGCACTTCAGAGAGGTTATTTATCATCCCTCGTTCCCCGTTCAACCCAGCATCCAGGGATACTATCTCCAGATGGATAGTAAATTTGATTAAGCCACATGCAGAGCAAGGAGAACGAGTCAGGGCCCACGACGTGAGAGGACACGCTACTTCCAAGGCGTGGTTCAGCAGAGTTCCCCTGGACGACATCATGAGAGCGGCAGCCTGGAAGACCCCCACGTCATTTGTTTCATGCTACCTTACGAACACGGTTTCTTCGGAAGGAGCTTTCGCCAGATCGGTCTTAGGGACCACGGGACGCCATGTTCCGGGCCCACCACCGTCGTAACTGCGCCATTCGGTATATGCTAGGGTTATATGAGGTAAGATAGTACGCGCTGTAAATTCACCAAACCCTTACCGGTTTGGGTATTTACGAGCGACGTACTTACCTCATATAACCTCCCGCCCACCTTCCCCGCTCCGGAACATGAGGGCTTTGGAGAGCGGTCTGTCTAGTCGTCTCGCACCCACACACACGACATTAACGATTAAAAACACTAATGGGTCACTGGAGGCGAGAAATGAGGAAAAAAATCCACCGACGGACAGAAAGAGAGAGAAAAGCCGAACGAAACAAGGTGAGAGTATTTTTACTCTGCTTCGTGTCTGCACTTCACCCCACTCGCACACACCATCCACCGGCCTTAACCACACCTTGTTCACCTGGTAGGCGTTGGCTTCTCTCCAAATGCTCCCACGTTTCGGACTGGAAATAAAGGAAGGACGACACATCACATAACCACCACACGCCCCATGCCCGCTGCTAAAAGAAAGTGCCAGATGCAATATTGCGGTAAATAAGGATGCTAGGGTTATATGAGGTAAGATAGTACGCGCTGTAAATGCATGTATTTGGTGATGAGGATGAGCCGATACCTATATATTATTCATTTAATGAGAAAAAATTGCAGCCATAATTTGAAACCATTAAATAAATGAAAGGAATGAAGAAAGATACATTTCAGACTGTTTCATACATGAGGTAGTCTTCATACATGTAACTGCTGCAGATGTTTTGTGGGAAGAGCAATGCAGTTTCCATGCCATTGATGTCATAAAACAGAAATAATACAGAAATTATTACCAGCATAAACCTCCTTTTAAAAGGAACTAGGTTTGTTGAATATTGTTCTAGTTCCATGTCCCTATTATGTGGTTGTTAAAGCTTGTTGTTCCCACACCAGTTGAGGTTAAAGACAACAATTGGTTTATAATAAAGCCTTCATTATTTTATATTAGGACACATAAGTTAACATAAACAACAGTAACCAACCAAAATAGTTCTTTAGATATCATTCATGTAAAAATATAAATGTTCCCACCGTTTTGACAATCTATTTATACACCAGCTATGATGACATCCAACAGAGATCTTTCTTTACAGGCAGGTGTCACACACCCACTGAGGACTCCTTTGTATTTGAACCATGAACCCTAACCTTGATAATAAACACTCTTTTGTACTCCTTTCAAGGATGAAATGTTCCCATTGTATTTCTTTCAGAGAAATTATATTGTCTATAGATGTCCTCAGAAGGTTATATTATATATTGGCCAGAACTAAACACGTACGTTATGTGTCTTTAATACTCTATACTGTATTATCCAGCAGATGCAGGAACAGTGGCGTCGCCAGGGTTTTCAAAGTAGGGGGGTCACTGGTGGGGGGGCACAACATTTCAGAGGGGGGCACAATAAATTACCCAACGCATATCTTAATTTACAACATATATTGTACGCCTTGGTGACGCTACTGTGCAGGAAGCGCTGTTTGGGGCCCCAGCCCCCCTCCCCCTTGGTGACGCTACTGTGCAGGAAGCGCTGTTTGGGGCCCCAGCCCCCCTCCCCCCTTGGTGACGCTACTGTGCAGGAAGCGCTGTTTGGGGCCCAGCCCCCTCCCCCCTTGGTGACGCTACTGTGCAGGAAGCGCTGTTTGGGGCCCCAGCCCCCCTCCCCC
>JAODAF010055292.1:0-11511 GCA_027574765.1 Molpadia intermedia
TTTGAACTACATGGGGTGAGATTACTTACACAGCTGGTGGAGGACCAGTCAGTACCCTCACACCAGAAGAGTTAGGCGTCGAGTACTCGCCGCCATAGGAATCACGGTTCCTAAGTTTACTGTAAACGGGTAGCATTGGATTCCGATGCTTACGTTCATCGTAAGAAGGACGTATTTCTAGTTGATCGTGTTTTACGTCGAACGTAAACACATTGATGACATGTTTAATTTATCCCCCAAAATATCATTGCATTTACAATGTTTAAGTCGTCGTAACCATTTCTTAAAAAAACAGTTAAATGTGTAAGTTTATGTAAATGCGCCTTAATCATGGAATTGTTCAATGCTACTAGATTTCGTGGTGTAAGTTGAACGTAAACCCCACTGCCCTGTGTTTCACGTCGACGTAAACACGTTGATTTTTCCGGTGTTATAATATAGGTGAATTTGACTTCTACCCCCCGTGTCGGACCAATGGCAAAGCCCGAAAAATGGCGGTCATTCGCCTATATTTGAATACATTTTTATTCGGATTTGTGACGTCACAGCCGTTCTGGTCTCTGATTGGTTGAATCGAACAGGGTGTTCATCGACCCGATTCTCTTCGTAGAGAGCTCCCTCTATTGAGATGTATGTGTACGCACAGCTTCCATGTCCTAGTTCATCGACCGATCCATCTAGACAAACAACCAAATATATATCGGTGGCGCTATTCAAGTATAACAAATAGCGCAAGAGAGGGAAAGGAATTTTATATAAATGAATAAGTTTGTATAAAATTCCTTTTCCTCTCTTGCAATATAATATAGGCAAATTTGACTTTTATCCTCCTCCGTCGTGTCGGACCAATGGCAGAGCCCGAAAAATGGCGGACGTTCGCCTATATTCGAATAAAATTTTATTCGGATTTGAGATTTGTGACGTCACAGCCGTTCGGGTCTCTGATTGGTTGAATCATACAACTTCCATGTCACAGTTCATCGACCCGATTCTCTTCGTAGAGAGCTCCCCTCTATTGAACTAGATATAGATATGATCTAATACAAGACGTAATTGCTAAATATAGATGTAGGCCTATTTGCACGCACAGCCATCATCTCGTAGTCTATAGACCGACTCTCTTCGTAGAAAGCTCCCTCTATTGAGCTAGATTTAGACATGATATATCATCCAAGACGTAATTGGTAAAGATAGATGCCTGTGTACGCACAAATTTCATGTCCCAGGTCATCGACCCGATTCTCTTCGTAGAGAGCTCCCTTTTATTGAACTAGATTTAGATATGATAATTGCTAAAGACAGATGTAGGCATATGTGCACGCACAACCATCATCTCCTAGTCCATAGACCGACTCTCTTCGTAGAGAGCTCCCTCTATTGTGCTAGATTTAGATATGATATCATCCAAGACGTAATTGCTAAATGTAGATGAATGTGTATGCACAACTTCCATGTCCTAGTTCATCGACCGATCCATCTAGACAACCGACCAAATATATATCGGTGGCGCTATTCAAGTATAGCAAACAGCTGTTCACACAACTTCCATGTCCTAGTTCATCGACCGATCCATCTCAGTTCATCGACCCGATTCTCTTCGTAGATAGCTCCCTCTCTATTAAGCTAGATTTAGTTAGATATCATCCAAGACGCAATTGCTAAATATATATGTAGGATTGTAGGCCTATGTGCACGCACAGCCATCATCTCCTAGTCCATAGACCGACTCTCTTCGTAGACAGCTCCCTCTAATTGAGCTAGATTTAGACATGATATCATCCAAGACCTAATTGTTTAAGATAGATGCATGTGTACGCACAACTTCCACGTCCTAGTTCATCGACCGATCCATCTAGACAACCGACCAAAATAGCTGGCGCTATTCAAGTATAGCAAGCAGCTGTACACACAACTTTTATTTCCTAGTTCATCGACAAAATAGCTGGCGCTATTCAAGTATAAGAAACAGCGTAAAGGGGAGTTGGAAAATGTTTATTTAAATAAGTCTCTGACTGGTTCAAATCCGACCTTGATAAAGTCATTCTAGAACTTTCCTAAACGACCGTAAAAAATAGAGGGCGCTATTAAAGTATAACAAAGAGGGTGAAAGCATTTTTTTTATAATTCAATAGTCTGTTTTATATGTTAATAATGTTAATAGATAATATAGGCGGATTTTACTTTTATCTTCTATCGCGTCGGACCAATGGCAGAGCCCGAAAAATGGCGGACAATCGCCTATATTCGAATAAAAATATATTCGGATTTGAGAGTTGTGACGTCACGGCCGTTCTGGTCTCTGATTGGTCGAAATATCGCCGATATGTTTGTATGATTATTATTTTCAATTTTACGCGGGGTTGAGAGTATAGACATTGTAGAGAGCGGGAAGTTTTGAACGTGTGTTGTGGCTTATATCCAAAGAGGAAAACATTATGGTATACAGGAGAGAAGAAAGGGGGGTAATAATAAATATTGAATAGATAAATGGGGAGAGGGGTTTTCTACCACCCACTTGAAGCGAAACTTATATTATAAATAACTACAGTACGTAATATAATGTGTTGCCGATCATAGTTAGATAAAAATGATGTAATTTCAAAATATAAATCTCGCGTGATATGAGGGTATGCAGTAAAGTATTGGGTGGGTGGGACTAAAGATATTTTTTAACATGACATGACAAGGTTAGAGTAAAGTATGGTGTGATGACGGCGTGCTTATTTGAGGTAAGGATATGACGCATGGTAATTTATCAAAAAAAAATTAAACACTAAGGAGCGATATTATGTCGTAGGCCTATATTTATAAATTGCTGAGCATGCGTAGATAAACATGACATCATTGCGAAATAGAAATTTTACATGATATGGGGTGTGTTTGTGTATGTATGAAACAGTGTCACGACGCACGTAAATGACCGTATGGGTAGTCTTTAAGTTATTACTTTCATGTCCTAGTTCATAGACCGATTCTCTCTGTAGAAATCGCCCTCTATTTAGCTAGATTGCAACATAATATCATCCAAGACGTAATTGCTATATATAGATAGATGCATGTGTACGCGCAACTTCCATGTCCTAGTTTATCGACCGATCCATCTAGAGTAGACTACCGACCCAAATAGATGGCGCTATTAAAGTATAACACAGAGGGTGAAAGCAATTTTTTTTATAATTCAATAGTCTGTTTTATATGTTAATATAGTTAATAGATAATATAGGCGGATTTTACTTTTATCTTCTATCGTGTCGGACCAATGGCAGAGCCCGAAAAATGGCGGACAATCGCCTATATTCGAATAAAAAGATATTCGGATTTGAGAGTTGTGAGGTCACAGCCGTTCTGGTATCTGATTGGCTGAAATACCGCCGATAGGTTTATATGATTCTTATTTTCAATTATTACGTAGGATTGAGAGTAAGTAAAGATATCGTACAGAGCGGGAAGTTTTAAACGTGTGTTTTAGATTAGATCCAAAGAGGAAAAGATTTTGGTAGTAGCCTACGTAGGAGAGAGATGTAAGAGAGTAATAATTAATATTAAATGGAATAATTGGGGAGAGCTTGGGGGGAGAGAGTTCTTGGAGCGAAACTTGTAGCGTGTAAGTGTGCTATACGGTAATAATCACAGAACGTAATGTGTAGCTGAGAATAGGTCTACAAGATGAAACAAAAAATGACATAATTACAAAAATATACATCTCGCCTGATATGAGAGTACGAAACACAGTGACACGACGCACGTCGTAAAGTATATATGGTATATGTGTGTGCGGGTGGGGTGATTGCTAAATTAAGTAATTGTTAAAGATGACATAATTACGTAAAAAAAAGGTTAGGGTAAAGTCCGGTGTGATGACGGCGTGCTTATTTGAGGATATGACGTATTGGAAGACCGATGTTTTTGTCGTACATTTATAAATAATAGTCACGGTACGTATAATGTGTTGCTGAGAATAGGTAGATAAAAAAAATGACATCATTTCTAAATATAAATCTCGCGTAATATCATGAGGGTACGAAACAGTGACACGACGTACCTATACACAAGGATTTGGTGTGGGGGGTGTGTGTGGGGAAGGTATCTGCCTAAAGTCATTTTTTAAAAGATGACATAATTACGTATAAAGGTTATAGGGTAAAGTATGGCACGGTGATGACGGCGTGCTTATTTGAGGGTATGACGTATCGTAATTGATATAAATTGTATAAAAAAATAATTGAGGACCGATATTATGTCGTACATTTATAAATAATAGTCACGGTACGTATATAATGTGTTGCTAAGAATATGTAGATAAAAAATGACATCATTTCTAAATATAAATCTCGCGTAATACCGTACGAGGGTACGAAACGGTGACACGACGCACCTGTACGCAAGTATTTGGTATAATATGTACGTGCGTCTAAAGTTATTTTTTAAGGATGACATAATTAGCTAAAAAAAAGGTTAGTGTAAAGTATATGGCACGGTGATGATGGCGTGCTTATTTCAGGGTATGACGTATCGTAATTTATGGTAACTAGCTAGTAGGCCTAGAGTGCGTCGTCGAACTTCGGGTCAGCTATAGATGAATAAGCTTTATTGTATGTTAATAAGTTAATTATTAATAGAAGTAGTTTTGACTTTCATCCTCCACCGTGTCTGACCAATGACAGACCTCGAAAAATAGACGACAAACCCCTAAATTCGTTCTGGTCTCCGATTGGTCGAAATCCGGCCGTGATGTCGCAGATAACCCAAATTTTTACAACTTGGAAGGATATATAAAGTGTGACAATTTACCGATATTTCATTTCTAAGCTATCGCTCGAACTGACAAAACACAATGTCTTCTCCACCGTCACCAAATTACTGGCCAGACCCTGATCCGAACGACTTTATATACGTTGGACAGGTATTTCTACCACCGAAGAAGAAGATCAAGAGGAAGAAGGGACTACCGCCTGTATACAACTGGAATGTCCACGATTTCGCTAAAAAACACCCTTGCTGTTCGGACGCATTACAAATAACCAACGACGGCCAACCCTGCAACTGGTGCCGCTCGAAGATGTCAATGAAGCCGGCAGGGTACCGCTACTCGTACGAAAGGGACGCGGGATGCGGCGGGTTTTGTCTAATGTCAAGGTGGACGATCGCCCCGCATCAACACCAGCAACAACGGTAAAACCACTGGGGTTTACCTCGAATTACATCGGCTCTGTGTGAAGGGCCACCATATATTCCAGAAAGAGCGGCTACTCTCTCTCCTCAAACATGCTATTGTGTCATTGTTTCATTTCTTTAAAACACTTTCTTCAAGCATTTTATCACACCATAATAAATAGAATGGTGAAGATGTGGAATAGAGTGTTTTATTTTTACGATAAGAAAAACCTACTAACAGTAATACCTCGACAGCCTTTAGTCAGGCGGTGGGGGATCAAAGGGGGGGGGGGACTCTAATATCGACCATGACTTTTAACCTGTGCGGACGTGTTTATCTCTTTCTACCAAAACGACACAGCGATACTTCACTCACGTTGTTGGGGTGGGGGGCGGCGGCTATAAAATTCTAAACGGCAAAATTAAAAATACCCGGGGACCCAACAATGCCCACCATCAATCAGAATCGACTACTTTGAATTTATGTCGTCATCGAAATATTCGAGTCTGATTGGTAATGGGCTCTTTTGAGTCCCTTTCCTAATAACCGGGATATTTGTGTAACAACCCCCCCCCACCAAGATAAAAGAAATTGTATTGGTCGGGATAAGGACTCCCCACACTTTTTAAGGACGTGTTTTTGGCCAAGGACGATTGGATATGTGCTCGACCGGTCACTGTTAGGGCCTTTGAAAACAGTGAAGAATAAAGGCACAAACAAATTTTTATTTTTTTTATATGTTTAAATCGACCATATACTCATTTATTATTGCTCTCACGGTCGGTATGTCGAAAAAACGCACATTTTTTTTATTGCGTTATGAATAAACAATTTTTGCATGCTTTCTGTTAATTAAAAAAGGAAAAGAAGTAAATTTAATACCTTAAAACCAACACGACTCCACTCCACTAGAATTTATAAAGAATAAAACCGTCTTTCGTATATGGTGGTAATGTTGCAATCCTTTAATTTGTAACTACTGGAATGAGCCAAGCGCTCTACGCACACACACAAAAAAAAAATATATCTTTATGTTCACATGGTAATATCATGACAGTATCACGTGTGGTCAGTTCCGAACAACTAAAACAAATAACACAATAATGTCCAGGATTATTGTCCATGTTCCAATGTAATCTTCTTACGTTCTCCGTTTCGGAAATGCAACGCGATTGACCGTCGTTAGCCTAATTATGTAGGCTATGGTTCAGGGGTCGCATGCACCATTAAATCGCCTGGGTCATAATCAAAGTCAACTGAAAAATCAGAGATGGGAATTGCTGCCAACGGGGGGTTGTCCACAGTTTCACTAGCATGAAGGGGGACGAGTGGTAAAATCCTATCGATCTCGTCCTCTTCGTACGAAGAATTAGTTGAGTCATTGGAGATGTCCTGGGGCATGGGCCCGGATAGAAAGATTTTATTTACAAATGAAACAATATTTGGATCACTTTTTTCCGCTCCAGTACTTACAGAGTTTTCCTCTGGATGAAAATCGGCTCTTTTACTGTTCTTCACAGCCAGTAAAAAAATTGCACTGAATTGTTCCATATATTCACGTACGTTAATAAAATTACGAAGGCGTAGTATTGTATTCGCAAAAGCCTCTTGCGATGACTCCTCACAAATATTGTGGTTAAATCGAAACACATCTCCCATCATAGAGTTAATAGTCAACCAGGCAGCGTCCATGATTAACATATACTTTATTCAATACACAGTGTAATGAAGATGGAGATAGAGTATGATGCGGTCACTTTGATTAACACACAGCAATAGCGGATATTAATTTCGATGTGACTGCGCGGATATATTTACCTCAATTTATACATGGATAAACTTCGACGGTTTTGTATTCAGGCAATACAATTTAGTTGCTAGATTATGAAACTGAGACGCTGTGCGTATTGTACCGTGTGGGGGGGGGAGATTAATACATTGATTGATTGATATTGCCTTACACACAATATTTTATACGGAACCTTGTTATAATATATATATAGCATATGTGTAAAGGATAAATTGTTGAAGCAATGATATACAAATGTAATTATATATACACGTACAATACACGAATAAATTGGGTAAAATATCCGGAAGAGGTCTAAAGTCTAAAATCGCATAGCCTATTTTTATGTTGGGTTAAAATCAGTTTCTTACTATGCATGCGTAGATAAAAAATGACATCATTTCAAAATTATAAAGTGATGACGGCGTGTTTAATTGAGGATATGACGCATGCATAATTTACATACATTTTAAAAAACTGAGTAGCGATATTATATCGTATATCTATAAACAGACCTATCACATATTGTGTTGTTGAGCATGCGCAGATAAACTAGGACAACGTTTCGAAATGGAAATTTTGCATAATGGGAAAGGCGATATTATGTCGTTTACAAATAAACGACTCGATCGTATATATATATGTATATATAGTGTCACTTTCGGGTATATCAACACACTCAGACGTAGGAATTATGGCACAGAAAATGGTCGACTTTGTTAAATTACAAACAGGACGTGACAACCCTTCTCAATTGGTGTACTCAAAGTCGGAATCTACTGACGGCGAAGATATAGCCTACGACCCGTTCTCTCCATGTTTCTCGCCATGTTTCTCGCCATATTTTAGTTCGAGTCCGGGATACGAGAGTGAAGAGGATGTTGAGGGATTCGACGTGGAGACATCAATATTACCGGATGTGGGGGAGACCGCCTTTCTTGACGATACCAAAAAAGAAGAAAGCCACACAATTGAAGAGCAAGCCACGAATGGAGAACTAGTATATCTTCCGCCGCCTGTTGTAGGTAAGGTCTATAAACAATTGCAAGTAACAGAGGATATTGTTGCCGAAATAGACGAGGGCAAAACAAACTTTTATGCTTTAACTGATTTGAACCGACAGGGACTAAGATTACAAATTATTTCTTCTAGACGGTTCAAATTAGTACCTCGTTTTGCGAAGGAGCTATTTCGAGAAGGAAAAAAATTGTCCGATAATTGGGAGTGTGCCACGTGCCGTGTGGATTTTAAAAAACTGCCCATGACCAGCGCCAAAACAATATGTTGTAAATGTGAGATGTGTTTTACGTGCATTCAGACCATGGCGCTGGTCTATGAAAACAAATATTGCAACAAATACCCAAGATGTCCTGTGTGTAATATATCCGGGGAAAGGAAAAAGGTACTGTCAAGGATGGACTTCCAATGTCATATGGGAGGATTTACCCAAATGTTCATGAATTCATTGATATTGGACAAACCCGTGTATAATAAATTAATAAAGTATATGTGATTCAGTGGACTCCTATGGTGGAAATGTTATAGTAGAGATTTCCATCTTTAACTTTAAATAATTTGCTAAATCTGAGATTTCGACTTTGAACGTTTTCTCCGTTGCCGGTTCCACCGTATCGCATAGGGGGAGAGCGGCAAGTGCTTCCAGCAGACTGGCTTCTAAATCGTCGTCTCTTTCTTTTTCGGTTTCTTCGTCTAAATCGTCCCAAACTAGCGAAATTGTCGGTGATATTACGGTTTCGATCTCTTGTGCGACTGCCCCTCGATGTTCAACTCTGACCTCTTTCGTGATCGGTTGGAACGATGTTGGAGAAGATGCGGCGGGTAATGGAGTCGAAGACGTCAATATATAATACGACGATTGGGGGGGTGGTATAATTAACGTACTGTTTATTTGTTCAACTTCGTAATCTTCTACGGCATTCTCGTTTAATTGATTTATCGAAGAGAGTAAAAAATGTGTAATTGGTTCTAAAGCCATGTTAGTATATACGTCTTGGTTACTAATTGCTTTAGAATTTTCATCTATAGCCGTTGGAAGGGGGTTTGGAGGTGTAAAAGCTATGTTCTGTGAATTTTTAATTGCCATATAATATGTTACAGGATCGTTCGCTGTTATTTTCTCGAGTAAGAGTTCATCAAAGTCCAACAACAGGTTTTTTAAAGTTGTATCTGAATCTGGTGAGATCGTCAACAATGTTGTACCTTGTGTTGTCGTATAGAGAAACCGGTTTAACCCGGACGGTAATTTCGCCTTGTTCATTATATATCTTGGTAAATGTTCTGTGAAAAATTTACCGGTCAATACATCGAGAAATGTAGGCAAAGAAATCGCTCCCATCTCTTTATGCAATATATCTCCTAACAAATATTGGTCATTCAGCCCGTATTTAAATGGTTTAACCCCCTCTGTCGAGAGACTTTCCCCCGTATATTTTTCATAAAGAAACCCTTCTTCCAGGGGGGCTTCCAGAGGCAAACGGCCGCTATTCACAATTTTTGATACCCACACAAAGGTTGTTATAGAGGAGAGTATTTCATCAAAATAAAGTTTAACAATCTCTTCATTGGTGAATCTTTCTGGATTTAGATTTGGCTGCAAAAAATTGACGAGGGGAGAATCGCGTAAAATTAAGAAAAAAATATTTTTTACGAGAGAATTGGCGCTACTAGTCAGCGACTCTCGCTCTGGGGCAGTCTTTTCAATACCACTCGTTAGAGTCCAACGAGAGTAACCAAAAAGAAACCATTGTTTAAGTTCACGCGCAACTTCTGCGGGTCCTATTGACGCAATTCCTTTTAATTTGTTAAAAACGTGCCAGTGTAAAGGCTGAGCGCTAGAATACTGAAAGAAAGACGATAAAGTCGCTAGTCTTTGACCGTCTTTGCCAATGAAATTGATGACGTCATCTTGGACTGGCGTATACGATCCTTGATTAAAATAAGCTAAAGCCCATTTCTCTCGCGTTTTATTTAAAAGTTCGGTGGTCAACTTTTCTACAATTTTGGTCAATTCCTGCATGTAGCCCTTCATTAAAAAATCCAAGAGTTTTTCACACATTTTATCGACCTCTTCGGAAACTGGTTTAACACTGGTGGTGGGTTGTACCGTGCTTACAGTCCAATGTTTTAATAAATCTATAAAGAGGTCACCCTTTTCATAAAAATTAAAACTTTGTAATAAACGTGTATATATTAAATCTTTACTGTCGTGATATTGTGCAATAAATTTTATAACGTTCCATATAACTAGTTTTTCTTCTTCCGTCTGTTGTTGTACTACGGTGTTGGCGATCTTGAAGGTGGTCTTCACTTGTTTTATAGCATCGTTGTATGATTTTCCCACAGTATCCAAGACTGTTTTTTTACAAGCGACTTCAAAGTTTTCGAGAACCGTATAGACTTCATTAACGTCCCTCGTGAGTGGCTGATAAATTCTTTTTACAAATAGATCCTGTAGAGGCTTTAATATACCGTGGTGATTATCTACGGTAAATGACGTCATATATGATGAAGGAACGGACACGGGAAATTCTTCTATGCGCGGGAGTTGCCATAAAGCGGGCCGAAACGAATTGATCGATGTTTTCCAATCCAAAAATATAGATTTTGTCTTCAACTTAGCAGTGGGATTTAAATATACGGGTACGCCTCCAAAGTGTTTCAACGGCGATGAGATGAATAGCGTCACCGTAGCAATATCATTCAATTTATCGATAAACGGTTGATCGATCGCCCAATAATCTTCCAAATGCAAGTTCATGATATGGGCCCACGTTACATCCATGGCTGGTTTCATTTTTTTCTTAGCTTGTTCTTCCGTGAATGGTATGCCGTCCAGCTCGTCTATTAACCTTTTCAAGGTAATGTGACCGTGGTACAGATGTAATTCGTCTTCATATTTTATATTTGCTGCCGTGAGAGCGTTGACATAGAAAACCTCCGGTAAATTCTTTAAGGATAGTTGTATGTACCTATCCCACGATGATAAACTGTAACAGTTCATAGAACATTGAACAAAAGATATTGCCGTCTTGATTTCGGCTCTCCACTCGTCATATGCCGTTTTATAAATGTTATGTTTTTTGTACAGTTGCTTGAGATCGAAAAGGGAATAATCTAATAAATTGCGTGCATTTAACAATTCCCACTTGCTTCTTTCTCTGCGGCCATCTTGTCCTATGAAAAACTGGTAGCAAATGGAATTATAGGCGCTTTTAGATCTGAATTGTCATAACAGCGACGTAATACATAATACTGATATTCTAAGTGAGGAAGAATTCAGGAGTGAGCTTCTTTTTCGGTACGAAGGATGGCAAACTCTGAAGCCTTTTCAACCATTACAGAATGGTGGGATGACATCCAGTCCCGCATCAAAGATTTGGCAGTGAGAGGAGTTCCATTCATTGTGCTCTCGGGTTAGGACGGGGTCATCAGTTGCGCTCCACGCCCTGCGGCGCCCGGGTGCGTGCGCATGTACAGAGCGTGGAGGCTGATGAGAGACCGACCATTAAGTTTTATCGGGATGTCACGAAATATGCCACCGATCGTC
>JAODAF010055403.1:0-18464 GCA_027574765.1 Molpadia intermedia
GATTTTTCGGGCATGTAACCGGGTTTCCCTACCATGTAGCTAGTATGTAACCCCAGAATGTGCCCACCAACGGTGAAGGCAGTGTCCTGTTGCCAATATGCGACCGCGGGCGTGAATCAGGATCAGAGCAGATAAGTCTGATCTCCAATCTCAGATCCCTTCGTACTTTCTGCGACCGGATTGCCCACAGAGGCAATACAGGGTGCAACAAACCTGCATCACCACTGGGATGTTACTATCCCTAATGTTAAATTTTCCATTATCCCCCCCTCCCCTACACCTCTAGCAATGTGATTTATATATTTGATTGTACCCTTTGTAGCGGAGTCTATACAGGATTTCCTGTAACCGAAGACTTCAATGTACCCAATCACTTACTCGAACATCTGAAATATAATACCGCAATTTTAAAGACATTGATTGGGTTTTTCGCATTAGTTCACAACTCAACAAAGACTTACCCTATTTATTTCTTGACTGAGTACACCTCACTCATTTAGCCTATTGTTTTTGCCTTAAGGAGGACCCATGAAAGTCTGTAAATTTGCATTAAACTTTTATAAAATTTAGTACTCCTGTTTTGCAACTATATAAGGATCTTTCTATATACCACAGTATATAATCATTAAAAAAGCCTATAGGAAGGAATGCAATCCTCAAAAGACAATTTCAAACATTTGGAAATCCTACCCATTGACAAGGAGTCCATATGAAATGGATCAGTAGTTCACAAAGATCAATGTCCTAGGGCTGTAAACTGGCTAGCCGAAAATTAAAATGATTAATTGCATGCCACCAAATGTAACTGAAATAAAAATAATTCTTGAACAAATTTACAATTACAAAAGATGCACCATTAATTATATAAACATATCCCTACCTTCACCGCCTCCTTACCAGGATGACCATCCACCAATTTGATGACCCCTGAAACTGTTTCATTCACCTTCCCCCACTGAACACATTCCTGGCCTGTTACCCTGAAATCCCTACTACTATGCGGCGCGGCACCATCGGTTCCCGCGTTGCAGACAAGAAATGCCTCTTTCCCAAGCCTTGTAAGGAGACCCTGATTTCACATTAACGCCAGCGCCACTGCTATTTGTTATTTTTCAAATTGAATCGTGGGGGCCCCGGGCAACTGCCCAGTGTGCCCATGCGAAAAGATGGCCCTGATGTTCAGTTACTCATGTTGATTTCCACCTGTATAAAACAACTTGTTTTAAAAGCAAATTAGCATAAAGACACAGTAAAATTGCCAAAATAAAATATCAGACGATGCTACAAATTCAGGATTCTGTTTGAATTTGTCAATAAATTGTTTGCATTATCCATTTTATCCACTGTATTAAACTCACAAAGCATACATAATAGACAGAAAAAAAGTGGGGGTGCCCATTTATGGAATAAAGTTTACTACCAATTAATTACCTTTGTGATTCGTTATTTTTTGGTTTGATCTTCAAATTTTGTCTGCCGAATATGATGGCCAAATATGATTCAATCTACACGGGGGACTACACCCTAGCTATCCTGCTTACTAAAATTATTTTAGTTCCAAACTAAACAGCCAAGCAATGTTGACGTTGTGAAGAGAGGAAACAAACTTGACCACAACAGGTTAGTCACATAGTATGACTTCTATTTTTTATTGCTAATTTTCTTGCTACAAATCAAAAGATTCAGTGTATATGCAGGTAGAATAGAAATGTCACAGTAACACATGAAATATCCAAGTATTCATTTGATGGATATTTCATGTGTTACTGTATTCATTTGATAACAAACATCACATTAGTTAGTCTCCTCTACCTATAATATAGCTGATTCCCTCCCCACAAAATATTAGACAACAGATCTATTTATAACTGAATGAATGAAACAATCAATGAAAACTTCATAGAACCCCCAACCTTTCAAAATGCTGTCTATGACCCTGCCCTTCACACCATGCTGTAACAAATTCTTTAACAATTGATTAGCATTTTCTGATCATTGAAAATAAAACACTTTATTAACCCTTTCCAGGCCAACTACGTAATAATACGGGCAACAGAACTTACTGTGGCTAGCCAACTACGTAATAATACGTATTTCCACTTTCCACAATCAAACCTATGTAACTCTGCGATAATAAACGGGATTCGCGCAGAAACTTCACAGTCAGAACGTAAACACTGTTGACTATTGTGGAAGCATATACAATTAGTGTCTACAATATACCAGTCGCACAGTATAACCTGCTGAATGTGACTGCTAACTTCAAAACAGTAACTGAAATTTCCATTCGCGCATGGCTAGTCTGATGAACAGAAAGGTGTCTGAAATCGCTGCATTTGATGATTCGAGCGGCAGTAGTGAGAATGAAAGTGACAATAACGAGGAAGAATCAGCTTTCTTGGGTAATGATTATGATTTGGACAAATGTTCGGACGAATATTCATCCGATAATTACTTCTCAGACTCAGTGATATTGTTCTTAGTGTAGGAAGTACATATACCAGTTCAGCGAAAAAACGCTCTGGCTAGCCAGTGTACACTACACAAATTAGGGCTGGCCTGGAAAGGGTTAATACATGATGTCATCACTGTAGGTGTCCTACACTTCTACCATTCCTGTCAAGCATTAAATTTCTTCTACTATTATCCTTCTAATCTTACTAATTTTGGTTTCAGATTTTATGTGAAAGATTCTGTTGGGAAAGCACCTCATTCAATTGCCTTGAAGATGCTTCTACAAAGCATCCTTTCCTAATTTGTATGAAACTAATATTTTCTGTTCCTTTAATTAATAAAATTTTAGAGTTTCAATTCTAAGACCATTTTTTTCTTCTTATTTTCTACTAAGGATTTCATCGCAGAGATTGACCAAACAACAAAGATGCTCATCACAGCATCGCTTTGTGGGACTGCCCTGGTGGTTTATTACCTAAAAGAACAGTATGACTACAGAGTTACAAAAGTTCCACCAGGACCTACATCGATACCATTTATTGGTAACGTCCTTAGTATCGACTACAAGTCACCACACCTTACCATGATCGAACTAGCAAAAAAATACGGAGATATTTTTAGCTTAAAAGTAGGCTCAAAGAGAGTAGTTATATTAAATAATGCACATTTAATACGGGAAGCGTACAGAGGCATGCATATTTCACACAGACCAGACTTTTTCAGTATGCAGTACTTAGTCGGAGAGAAGGGCTTTCTAACATGTAAAGATGAACGTCAATGGCAGCTTCATACAGCAATATGTAAACAAGCCATTAGGGTTATGAACAGTGCAAATTTCTGGGAAAATATTCACGAAGAAGCAATGGAATTGGTTTCAATTATTGATGAAAGGAACAGCAACCCATTTGATCCTCAATTTGATTTGTACATTGCTTCCTTGAACATTATTTGTAACCTTGTCTTTGGCGAGAGATATCATAAAGAAGATCCAGAATTAGCTGAAATTTTAGATTATTCAGAAGAAATCATTAAATTATTATCACCAGTTCATCCTGTCAATGCCTTCCCGTGGTTACGACATTTTCCTAACAAATGGTTCAGTGCACTCCACCGAGCCAAACACAAAAGAGACCGAATCCTCACTAAGAAATATGTAGAACACGTTGCAAATTTCAAAGCGGATAATGTGACTGACATGTTGTATGCCCTCCTAGCATCCACAAAAGAAGCAGTTGATTCAAATAATTTGGATGCGCTAGATGTGTTAACACCAGACCATGTTATTACAAATATGTGGCTCATCTTTTTTGCAGGTAAGGTTATATCTATCCTTTATCTCAATAATAAATATTTTCTTTTGTATTGATAAGCAAAGATTTCACCAGTAATCCTATTTTATTTAGATGTTAACAAGGAAGTGTTGATCATGAAATGCCAAAATTTGAAATATTCAAACATCATCATCATCATTGATGATGAAATCAATCATAAATTGACATTCTACTCATGTCCATTATTCAGATATCTTTGAATCTTACATCTAATCAATAAAAAGCTTCAAAATATATATGGATTTTGCTTGTTGTTAATCTAAATCAAATCTTCTATACACAAAATGAGAGAGTTTCATTCTAAAAGACCCCAAATATATAGAGGATGTTCTTTCTATAAGAAATATCCTAAAGAATAGGAACTTTGAATGAATTGAGGGCGCTACTCCACTATTGATACTTTCAAAGATAAAACTTTAATCAAAATGAGGGCGCTATACTAAAATGCCAACTCAGGTTGTCTTCCTTCTTGACTCCTGATGGAGGATAACAATTTAACTGACCCAATAAGTAGAACCAAGGGTTACTTTCAGCTGATTGTGAAGTTTTGCCCCTTACATTACATATTTAAGAACGAAATTTCCAGATTACTTCTAAGGAGATGATTCTGCTATAGAAAAAGTAGCATTTAAAATGATTTAAGAAGAAGATTGGTATATTGATAATTTTTCTTGATCAACCTTCATTCATGTACCAATCAAAATAATTCATATATTCTATATGACACAGAAAATGTAAGTCTTGCATGGACAGATTAAAATCCTCACCCAAGTTATATATATACTATATATATAATATTCATGACATATTGGGATCATCTACTCATTATGGCTGATATTATATATATCATATGTGGAAGCATCGTAATTTCACATTCTATACTATTCCAGCGTGATTATCCCTCACATTTAGGTTGTAACACCACAATCCATCACTTACAATTTTTCGCATGCACACCTCTTGTGTTCCCCTCTACGGCCTCTAGTGAGTGCATCATTTGACAGAAATAGTTAAATCAGAACACATATATGCGCAGTAGTGGTTCCGAGATGTTAATGAAGAATTTTATGTTAGGCCTGCCAACTCATCATGAAATATTGGATTCATGTACTCATTGTGACTGATATATACCAAGTATGAAAACAATCCAACTTCAACATGTTTAATGTGATAACATTCTATCCCTGCTCATTCATGAATATTCATGAGATTGAATTTATTGATTACAGATCTTTTTTCAAGATTTTAACTAAATTAAAACTAAGATTACAAATATCGGCTGATACCGCAAATGGATTATCCTCCCAACACTACCTAGTCCTTCTTCCGTACCTTGAGGTCATATGATATAAACAGTACAAAACCATACATGGAAACACATGAAGCGCACTACACAATTACCGAAATATGCTCTGTGAACAAGGATGTGAGCTATTACAGTGATATCTCAAAAACAATTCTTAAAAAAAGTGTGTGATATTAATTAAATATTAGATCATTTGAATGAAGTTTGAAAGGAATGTCAAGTCCCCTTAAGTCCAAGAATATGGTTCTGGTTCGATTTAGGCTTTACTCGCTTGAATTTCTTCCGAGATTAAGCTAGGGGGTTGGAATATGCTATATGTATTAGCAAGGTAAGTTAGTAAATCTAAGTAATTTATTTTTGTCTTAACTTAGGGACAGATACGATGGCCAACACGTTACAATGGAGTCTTCTCTATATGGCCGTGTTTCAGAAGAAGCAGAGCAAGTTACAAGATGAACTGGACCGTGTCATTGGCCCAGATGGACGGGTAGCTCTAGAAAACAAGCGAAGACTACCTTACCTTCGTAAGTCATCCATAACAGTATCGTAATTTTGGTCTCAACATTATTAGTGAGATCTGTTTTCATATGAGTATGCAAATGAACAATTACTGCACCTATAATATAATGTAATCATATAATGTGGTGGTTTGGCCAACTGCAAGTCTCTTTAATTAATTGTACGCCCTATAAAATTACAACTACTGTCACTACAAGTTACCTTTGAAGAGAGGCATTGTGTTTGAGTTCACTTCTTTTCAATAGATAAACAATCGGAATAGAATTAAAACAACTATCATGAATAGAACTCTTCCAGATATAATTTGCATAACATCGCATCTGGCAATCACATTAAGTTATAAGATGATAATGTTTTTCCTACGTTTCAATGACGTATGTGGTGGTAACCAAAAGGAAATCATGAGATCGACTTTACAAATTTTGTTGGTTGAAACACCAAGGTTTTACACATTAGCCAAAACTTACATCAATTTATTTAAAAATAATTTATTCTTTCATCATTAAAACAACAAACTTTTGAAAGGCTTTCAAAACTATTTGGTGCTTTCAAATTCTGTTGACAGAATAATTGATTCTGTTCAAATAAGTCTATTCAGTCATCAAAATGCTACTGTCAGGTTATTGTCATACTGTTATATAGGAGCAGTAGTTTTTATTAAAAAAAACAATGCACTGAAACTTTTTATCAGAAATAAATTAAGCCAATCCCTTGTATCATTGAATAAAAAATTAAAGTAAATTTCTTGCTCTTGAATAAGTTTTAAATATATATTCAAATTCAATCAACTGCTTTAAAATGCATAATAGTCTCACTCTTCCCTCCTGACAATATTTATTTTACAAATAGGAATAGTGCCCTCTATTTTTCAAACATCTGCCTTCCATATCAAGTTGAGACAAGACGCCTCTTTATTGGAAATATTACAGTGTTCCTGATTATAAAAAATACCAGGCACTACAAAATAACCAGTCTGTCACAAAAATGAATGATCAGCACCTACATAGGAAGAGTATATTTTGTATTCCACTTGGGAATTCATTCAGGATTGACTAGTAATGACAGAATGTTTCTAAGAAGTTTCTAATATGATTTAAAGTTCATTAAAATCATTATGAAGTTCAAGTCTGGTATTTAAATGTGACGAATGCCTGCTGTTTTGGACAAAAGTATAAACCTGTGAACTTGATGCACTTTCATGGGGATATAATGACTGCACTTTTTCCATGATGGATCACAACTAGTAGAAGCACAGTAGGCAACTTTATCAAAAGAAATATTTATGCCGGGAGGTTTTCCAGCTAATTAAGATAATTGTTGAATAATTTCTTCTTACACTTCAGTCATATCCATTTTTAGATTAAAATGAAAAGAAATGAGTTCTTGCCACATTAGCCCTAAGGCATGTTGTAAGTACAAAGAACTATCCATGTCAATGACATGTAAGCACAATGACCGAGGAAAAATTACATCTTAAACTTGATTATGAAACATAGTCCCTCGAAGGGTCTAACTTTATTTCCCTCAAATTTAAGTTCGTTATCAGATGTCTAGTGCTGACATTTTCCAACCAAGTTATGTACTGATGCAGGTTGCGACGCCATGCTGTTGCACTTTTGGGGGATGTGAATAGTACTCAACATGGGTTATAATGATACTCCGCACAATTCTAGACGGAAGTTTGGCTGCAGAATGTTACTCATAATTTACAGAAACATAGGTGCACTCTCATTACCAGTATGGATTTGCCAGAGACCAAAAATATTAACACAGGTTGCTATTTAAGCAATACATATAATACATTATGAAGTACCAGTCACCTACATGTATATGAGTGGCATAGCTGACGCATGTCCCAATCCCCCACCCACCCACAACTAAAGGACTACTCTCACTGTTAAAAGTATATCAACAGTAATTGGTCCCCAAATAACTTTATCCCCCATCTCAACAAACTAAATACTAACATGTATCCATTATTGAAGTGAAGCAAAATAGATTGTGCATACCACCTTTAAGCACATCAATGAATGAATGGGGGTGAGAAAAGCTTCCCAGCCCTTTTTTTTACATTTTATTTCTGACTTTGCTCAATGTGAGGGAGGAAAGAGAGGAGGGGAGAGAAACTTACATTGCTTGCTACCAACCTGTCCTCCAAGATATTTTAAATAAATAAATGGTGACCACGTTTGTGTTCCGAGATTAGGCTAGTAGGTTGGAATATATATGCTATATATAGATCAAATCAGCATGATAAAATAGTAAGTGCAGTAAACAATGGGGTTTACTCAATAAAACTGTCTTTAGACTCAGGTACATTCATCCCTGATAAAAAGTATTATAGTTTTCATAATTTAAATTACAACTAAACAGAGCAATATTTCTAGGAAGTTTCCTAATAGAGCACTCATAACATAACTAAATGTCCCACTGTTTTAACAACAACATTGTACACTAGTTCCCTACATTCTAACATAATTTCCTGTGATGTAGGAACCACACTAAGCTGGTGGCCTCTCTCTACCAGCCCTCTGGCATTATCCCTATCAGAAAGGAGAGGCATGCTGCTGTGCCAGTGGCCCAAGGTTAAGTTTGGCATTTCAATTTCTGATTGCTCATACCACCTTCCCAAGGTCTTCATTGGCTGATTCAATTGATTTCCCCCTGGGTTGACTTTGTCTCTATTGACAAAATTATTCCGACTCAAAAATGACATCCTGACATTCCAGAAAGACAAACCTAGCATGGGCTCTAGAACCACCTTCATATTCAAAGCAGAACCCCAAGAAAAATATTATGTAAAAAGAAGATGACAGATTTTTGTGTAACATTTAACTTATGCCATTGACTATTAAAGAAAGGGAACAAAACATAATAAACATGGAGTTTGTGAAATATGAAAAAGGCCTGAAATTATGGCTAAAAATGGCAATGCACACATTCTTTACAGGCAGATAAAAGGCTGGACTCAAAGTCAATAAAAAATTAATAGATTTCTTTTTAATACCTCAATATACTGATATTGCCTGCTCTAAAAACAAGATTGTTTTATTATGAAATTTTTTCATATTTTGTTTTATCTCTTTGCCAGACAGAAGTGACCAGTACAAGAAATTGACATCTGAGTCTTTTTGTGTTTATAGATCAAAATGAATGTGCCAAAAACAGAACTCATGAATAGCTTTTTAATAAATTACATTGGACATTCTGAGCAATAAAAAAATTAATTGGTTGAAGGCAGGAATCATACATGCACAACAATTAAAGTGTTTTTATATACATTCATGGTTTTAATTCCCTTTTTTTGCAGAGGCAGTAGTATGGGAGATATTAAGGTACTGCTCACTTGCGGTGTTGGGTGTGCCACATGCAGCTGCCATTGATACGTATGTCAGTGGATACTTCATCCCAAAGGGTACGTACATGAACCTCTATGTTCCGATATCAGAGAAATAAACAACAGTACCTGAGAGATATTCCTACTAAAACCTGCTGGACTGAAAATTATTTATTGGGACTCTTTTAGTCCAATAGCCCTGGATGCATATTCCCTAGGTACTAAAACATACTGGTTTCTGTTTTTACGAGGATCAGACTGTAATACCTCACTGAACATCTATAATACAGTAGCATATTCCTATCTACTAGCTTAATTCTGCCAGATAAAATGGTCACATTCTCAGCTCGCACTATGACTTGTGATCCTATGTCTGCCAGCTTTTTTTCTTATGAAAATCTTACACGAAAGCTATACTCAAACTAGATTTGCGGAAAGAACAAGATTTGCGGAAAAAATAAAGACGGCATGCCACATATATCATGGATCATAGTGAGGTTTTCATTCCATTATAAAGTTACTTGGTAGGAATATGCTAAAAAGTTGTTCAGTAAGATAAGTACCACAGAGCGCTGTAAATCCATAGATCTAGAATGTTCTGACATAACATCTTCATGACTTAACTCTGTGTTACTACAAGATGGAAAATCAAGTCACTCTTTTTAACTCTACATGTACCATCCCAGGTGAAGCATGGGATTTTATCTCCTGCTGTCAGCAATTAGTCATAGCAGCAGGTATTTTAATAATGTTTGTGACCTAGCCTTCCCACTTATCAAAGTCTGGATTGCCTACTACTATGCAAACATGCATGCAAATATCTGACCTTGTTACCATGGTAGACATTTCACAGAGCATTAGTTCACATGAAAATATCAGTGTTAACTTGTGGTTTGGCCCTTGCCTGGTCACAACACAGAGTATTGAATGGTACACAAGACCAGGGCCAGGTGTAGTGCAGACTAGGGTGAATGTATACACTGTACATAATGGATGATCAAAGTGGAAATAATATCTCAGAAACTGGTCAAATTGTCAGAACTGTAAAGGTAAAATGACCAAGAAAGATAGATAGGTATCGTTAATGATAAATAATGAACCTTAGTTTTACACATTTAGTTTTAAACATTTCTCAAGAATTGGTATGAGCTGTAGAAATTCCCAGGTATCGTTGGAGACTAGGAAGCAAATAAGACTTGATAACAACCCATCAGGACAAAGTCACACGCAACTAGTGGTTCATTAGAATATACCTGAAGGCAATGCAGATAATTATGGAGAGGGTCATGAGGGTAAATTAAGGTCACAGCAAGAACTCAAAATGCACCTCAAGATACCATAGTGCTCAATGTACAAACCTGCCAGTATATGGTAACATCACAGGATTATTTTAAATGACAACATGGCTCTTGTTAAGGTATTTTGGCAGTATATTACATGGTCAACACAGAGGTATAGTAGATCCAGTGTAGGCAGGCAGGCAGTAGTTTATTGAGATAGGGAGGCATAGGGAGGAGGGGGGAGAAGGGATAGAGAACATTTATCTTGAAAAGGATACCTAATTTGTGAATAGATTTCACTGGTAGAGTTGGATTTGATGCCCTTCAAGATTGGCTTTGTGCTGACACCTCATAAAATTAATTTGAGGGCATAATATGTAACCCTATTTGATGTGTTCATTATGCTACCTTTTGGACGGCTATATTTATTTATTTTGGGAGGGGGGGGGGGCAGGGTCAGGAGAAGGGTTGGGGCTAAAGGGGGGTTGGCACTATATCAAATCTCTAGATCTAAACTACCTTAACATATTATATTAATCTTAGGGGCACACAAAAATCTTCAGATTTTATCTATTGAAGAAAACTCTGCATGTAACGCTGAAGCTGACCTTCCAAATACCCCATGTGCACAAGCTCCATATCTTAATGAACTTATCTTGACCAAACTGTGCCTGCAAGGAACTCCATTAATGAATAGGCTACTCCACAAAGGAACAAAAATGTTAAATTAACTCACTATATTGTTGTTAATACAACCAAAACATTAAAATACTGATAAGAAATATCATGAAGGATAAGAGTAATTTTTAAGAAAACAGTTTAATTCCGAAACCAAGACAACGTTGAACGCTTCTGTGTTATTGTATGTTGACTGCCATGTACATGTAAAATAATCGGTGACCGTGAAAGAAAATTTTGGAAATATCTCTGCGGGAGCCTGATTTCTAGCGGAAAATAAATTGCAGAATATCTTTGTGATTGGGTCATCTGTTGGGATTGTGATATGCAGTATTGGGTATATATGCTGGTGTTAACGGACAAACTGGGAACAATTCCAAGAAAAATGTAGAGCAAAAAGCATTGGTGTAAAAGTTCGGGGACCTTGGCAGAGAAGTACAAATCTTAAAATATAGGGTAAATAAGATTAAAGGAGTGAAGACCTTCAGGCATTTGAGCTATACACATTGGCTATTATACCTAGGAAAGCATTAGATAAAAAATAACCAGCAAAATTGAAAAAAAGAACAGCATCATTCAATTCTGAAAACTGAATAGCTATATGCACAATACAAACTATACTATAACAACCCTAATAAAGGTAGTTCTGTGCAATACTTATTTCAAAACAGAGCCCCCTATTTTATTAGTAGTAAGATATTTGGGGCTTATTTAATAGATTGAGAAAAGCTTGACCAAATTCTACTTTAAGAAATAGATATATTGATCAATTATACTTTAACGAAGTTCATAAAATTACAGCAGAACACAATTTTCCTTTGCATTCTAATTTGAAGATTTATTTTATTATAAACTTTTTTGCTTCTTCACATCTCAGAAACTCAAGTTATGGCAAACTTCTGGGCTATTCACCACAATGACGAGTACTGGGATCAGCCTCATGAGTTCATGCCAGAAAGGTTCCTGACCCCTGATGGACACCTTCGAGGCTTGAGTGAGTTTCCTTTCTTCATGCCATTTTCTACCGGTCAGAGACGATGTATGGGACAAACTATCGCCCAAGCGGAGCTCCTTGTGCTGCTGGGTACTCTACTCCAGAAGTTCACGTTTGAGTTACCAGAGGATGTAGAAGCAGACTTAGAGGGCGAGGCAATGTTTTCACTAATTCCTAAACCCTATCAGGTCATAGCTCGCAGGCGTGAACAGCCATCCACATAAACCTAATGTAGCTATAGTAAGGCACTACTAAATAAACTAGAGTATAAAAAACTTGTAACTGAATCTCATATCGACATATCATATATCAATTTAAAGTTTATATTTTTTATCAAACCAGAAAGACAAGACAAACATACAGCATCAGCCTAATTACATAAGCTTCACCAACAGTTCTATGATCCTTTTTTGTTTTTGTCATTATTGATATATATGCTCTAATGTGAAGAGCACTCTCTAGCTTTTAGCAGACAATGATTCCATGATAGTGATGGCAGTCACAATGAATGACAGTAGGTGAAATCCTCAAATGATGATTGGAATACTTATTGCTTCAAGAACACAAGAAATATTTATGAAGTTTTAATCCATGTATTATTTTAATTTAATGTTATCATTAAGGACTATTAGTAAGAGCAAAGTTGTAGGCAAATACATGAAAATGTAATGAAAGCCATCTCCCCTAATCCTATGAGTGGAAGCCCCCAACACTGGGTTATTTGCATGGCTGCTAGTGACGTGAGCAAAGCTGACCAAAATTCCACCCCCTGGGAGGTTAAAGGTTATAATACAGAATTGCTCTTGTATATTACTCCTTTCTCTGTCTTAAACTTCCCTCACAAAACCTGAAGTTGTGGAAGACGTTCCGTTTGTGTTCTGATTCACCAGCCTCTAAGCAAATTACAAATCAACGAAACGGTGAGTAAATCTCCAACTTTGCTCTTAAAATGGTTACCTTGAAATGCCAGAACAAATTTTATTTGTTTGTATCAGTATGGCAGCTTAAAGACAGGTAAGAGTGAAACTTTGCACGATTGCCCTGTCAGAAAGAAATAATCACCTGCCGATATTTAGCGGCTGTTTTTCTTTATCTCGGTTGTCATTGAAGATGAAGTTCTAACTATTTAGTCTAACAAAGGGAACCTTCAATGTATGTGTAATGAAAAAGACTGTATATACTAGGCTTGTTTATTTAGAACATAATTTTGGTGATGGTATGCAGTCTATTTTGCCATATCTGCAACTGAATCATAACTTAGTGTATGTGGTTTAGACACATTTCTAACTTTCATGAAACTGTGCAGACTTTCATCAAAATGAGGAAAAAATACTACTATTTATCTCACCATTCGTCATTGCAAAATTCCAGCATTATATTTCCAAAATTTCTCCAAAGAAATTGAGACATTAAGAAAGAAATTTTGTTCCATAGAGCATTTTTGACAAGATTATTTGAAAACCTAGTCATGCATGCAATAGGGAAGGTGGTCAAGGATTATATCAAATTAAGTTAATTGTATTTCATATTACGGTATATCAAAATACAGGAATTCTATTAATATGATTGTGGTTAATGAATTGTACAGTAATATTACATTGTGTGAATGGCTGGAAGTTTTTGGTAAAACCAAAAATTGATAAAGCAATTAATTACATGAGAATATGAATAGCACCATCATGCAATTGGTAACGTTCAATAAGGTTATTTACAAAAAACTACTGTACCAAACAAACATGCATGATATTCTCTTTTCATTCAACTAGCATGTTTTCAACTTTAGACCTTTAATCAACGATACTTAGAAATCCAATATAATTGAATATGCTAGGATCAATGACTTGTACAGTAATAATTAAGTATTGTGTGAGTGGCAGGAATTCACAAGTTTTGGATAAAACCTAACGAGAATAATCACAGGAGACTATGAATAGAATCATCAAGCAATATTAAGGGAAGGTCCAAGGATGGGCTATGTACAAGCTTATATTAGAAATACAATAAAACTGACATATTATCCCCTAATAAGAAGATAAATACTTGTATATTTTAAACACCCACTATGGATAGTATGGAGGTTTTTAACTGACATCACGCTTTGTTTACACAGCCATTTTGGCGGGCAAACCACCCCGGCAGCCAAAAATATATTATAGCTTAATTATTGCAGTTTTGACCTATAATATGCTGCAACTACATGTACCTTCATATGAACTTGAACTAGTGCGTGCAAAGTGTCTTACTATGTTGTAGATTGTAAAAATAGAGGAATTATCAAGAAATGAAGGAAAATTATTATTTGACTGTTTGTGCATGTGGAAATATGTGGCACGCACATGTTCAGGCAGGTACGTTCATTTAATGCAGTATGCTTGAGCAATGTGACCATGACTTTCATTGTCACATATTTAACTGCCTATTTTTCTCATGCTCTTTATTAGAAACAAAGTATAACAAGAATAGGAAAGAACTCAGTTTTTTTACTTGCAGACACAAAGATACAATCATATATTGGTATTTAATAGGAGTGGCCTTAAGGATACACCGAAACAAAGCCCCAAAAAATCATAAACCCAACAGATTTACTTTAACGGAGCTCTCCCATTTAATACTGATAAAAATCTTATTCGGATTTTGTCCAATTATATATTGTAGTACTTAATATACAACAAAAAATATCATTTTGCAAACCTTTTAACAGCTCCATTTTTAGCCATGTACTTTTTTTCACTTTTTCTGTGAGATTATATGTGAAAAGGCAATGTTATCTAACTTGTAATTATTTGTTAAATAGTTTGTAAAACTTATAAATTTTCAAGAAGACTCAGGGGTGGCCTTAAGGATATATCGAAACAAATGTCATATTTTCTTAGACATGTATGGGCTAGTGCTGCTTGGATTTCAATAGTACATAGACTTACGACTAGATGAAACTGAATTTGTTCACTAATATCTAGAGGCCAGCCTAAAAGCAAACAGTCAAAAATGGTTTAGTTAGAATAAATATTTATGCAAAGATAAACTTTAGTTTACAGTGTTAAGTATTTTACAAAATTATGTTTACCAATATGAAAGGACTGTCCTATTATTGGTGTCTTTGTAAGTTTCAAATTGTATAAAAATATATTTTAAAAAGATAAATAATATAAGAAAGTAAACAACTGTCATGCATATTTAGTTTCACATCTGTGTGATCTTTCTTCACTTAATATTACTAGCATACATCACATACATTCAAGTTGGCCAACCTTGGTAGAATTCTGTTTTATATTGTTATCAGGTGTTGTATGCAGTAAACTACACAGAGTATGGCTTCATAGCATTTTGACTATTATCAGAACATTGTAAAATCAAAAGAAATTTTCATTCAGTAATTTCAAAAGACAATTTTAGTACCAAATATATACTTTCAATCAATTCTAAAATACATTCTTTGCATTATTTCCAAATCATTTCAGTTTCTCCAATACCACATGTACTTAAGTAAACTAACTACACTATAACTACTAAAGAAAAACTTGGCAATGTCCAATTTTTCTTTGTTTATAATAAACCTTAAAAGATTGTGCCATGGTAATGTATGTTATCCATATCTGTTCATCTACCACAAACTAAAATTCTGTAGTATTAAAGTTTATAATATAGCACAATGCCATCAAAATCTAAAAATCTGCCTAGGAAACTGTTATCAACTATTGACACATTTTAGAAAGAAAAAACACCCAACATGAATCTAAAACCACCCTACTTAACTAAAATTTCACCCTGTTACATACCAGAGTTTCAACTTTAATTCCCTGCCAATTTCAAAACTGTTCATGGTGATCTGTTAAACTCTTGACATCTGAGTGGGGTAAACCCTGCTATGAACAAGCATTGTCTGTAACCAAACTTATAGGGGCTTTGATTGGATAAGGAGTTCATTAGAATGGAAGCTGACACATTGTAGACAGTACGTTTTGTGACCTTGTACTTAAATTCAGGAGAGACCCTCAAGTTCAAGAACCTTCAACATTTACACTGATGATTCAGATGGTACTGGTGGAGTTGTTTCAAATTAAAATCCACTGCCAAGATACAATTGACATTGTATTAGGGTTGCACTAAAACTTTTACCTCACAATCAACTTTTGGCTTAAGGATTTCTTCAAAAGGATAACTAATATTCTGTATTTATGGCGTTTTTAGCATTTTATCAGCTAATATGAGAAATTCCTGGGAGGAATTTGTGACTTTTATGCCAACCAAATTGGTGAGTAAATATTAGCTTTTATCTCAAATATTTAAGTAGTCTATCAAACTTCAAAATCAATCATATTTTTCACTTAAAAAAGACTATAGTTCACAAATATGAAAAAAGGTATACCTCATTAATCTTTTATTTCATTTCAAATATGTTTTTCTCTTATATTTAATAAAAGCAAGTTTTGTAAGTTCAATACAAAAATGAGAATATAAAATAAAAATAAATATTCAGACAAAAAGAGTGTTCTTCATGGGAAAAAGAGGAAACTTTTTCAACAAGTTTTGAAGTGAAACTATTGCATATTAGTTATTAATTTAGCTTAAATCAATTGGTGGAAAATGGCAATAATTTTGATGAAATAAAATCAAAATTAATTAAACTTTTTAACTTTGTTTTAGATTTTTAGATAAATGTTATCTCTAACTATGTAATGTCATGATCAATCACTTAACTTTAAAGTCCGGGCAATCTTCTTGATCAATAATCAAATTCAGTTCTTGTTGTAGTTGTATTTTGTAATGTCCCAGGTAGCAAGGTTTACGTTTACATGCAAACATTGAATATAAAAAACATTTATATAGCTTGCTGCTAAAGGTACATTAGAAAAGTTCTACATTGAAGGGATTTGATATACTTCCTTTCACATGCAATTAGAATGATTTTTTTTTCTTTCTGTATAATATTAAAATACCTTATTTGAACAGAATAAAACAGAGTGGGTTTAGTTTTAAACAATTGAAGACGAAAGCCAGGTGTTGATTGATTCAGGATAATAACTAAGTTAATTCTCTATGCAAATATGAAATATTAGGCTTGGGAATGGGTGTAGTCTAAAGCTGTATCGTTTTAGTATGATCTCTCCATTTCTTCAATTCTCCAACTATCAAACCTTCATTCACAATTGTATTGTTATAAGAGAACATTTAAAGTATTTAAACAAATTTTCCATCAATTTTTATCACTTAGTACTTGCTTAACATCCTGAGCATCATTCTACATGTAATAAAATTAAAAAGGAGAAAACGTCTTCCAATAATTTGCTTATCTTCCTACATAACATAGTATCAAGTAGCACTTTACAAATTCATTTCCTTCCATTTTTTATGCAAAGTACTGTAAATCAGATTTTTAATAAATTTATTGTAAAATATAATAATTGTGATCACTGACTAAGGATCAAATTTTACAATTTAAAACAAATAATAAATTGTAAAATTTGTAGTTGTATTTTCACATCGGTTGTAATATATTATGATTAGGAAATATATATATATAAACTTTCAACTTAGGATTTGGGGAAAAAATGATTAAAATTCCACAAAATATCATGATATATTCAGAAATCACAAGTTGTGTTGTGCAGCTGCATGAATCTGTGTTCATTTATAGTAGTTTCGATAGTAATTCAGTTATTCAGGGTTGCATGATGTGTCGGTGAACTAGAATTTAAGCTAGTAGAAGCTTCACCTTTTGGCTGCCATGTTTCTAAATGTTTCATGGCATAAGAATACTATTGTGTCCATGCAAATTCACATAACATTCTTTTTCACAAGAAACAAATATTGCAGTCACGATATTGTGATTGTCGCAATATCATGACGGCCCTAAAAGACTAGTTATACATTAAGTACCTCTTTACAATCATAACAAAATGATTGACAATGTTAATTATTGATTGATTATGTTGATGTCTTGATGAATAATTTTGTATTGGTGGATCCAGTCCCAATTTTCTTCATTTAAAAAAAAAAATTGTTGGAGAGGGCCCTGAATCTGCCAGTGGGTATATTGTTTGCTTTAATTGCAAATGCAAACATATAATATGTATAAATACTGCTGTTGGATTGTGTATATTTGTGTTCATACAACCCTTGAAAATGGAAACTTAACCTGTATTACATATATAGACTTTGTATTATTTCTGTAAAATGAAAATTAATGTTCATTATCATGTACTTATTGCATTAACTACATATTGGGTTGTGTTTGAATTCAATAATTATATTTGAATAAAGAAATCCATAAAATATTTTTCTGTGTATATACTGAATATTTGAGTGATGGTGTTCACTGAGATTCTCAATAGAAAACATTGGTTTGTGGCTAACCCAAAGTAGAGATGTTGAAATAATACTTTCAATCACTACTTATCAAACAGAAGAAAGAAATGCTCCTCTTCAAATATAGGTCTGGTCTCTACCTTAAAGTGTCAAACTCATTAATATGTGGCAGTCAATAAAAGAATTCACCAAAACTTACCTGGTTTGGGAATTTACGAGCGACGTACTTACCTCATATAACACCCTTGCATGTCCCTAA
>JAODAF010055404.1:0-11511 GCA_027574765.1 Molpadia intermedia
ATTATATATGCACTGCAGAATAGGATATTGCTGTTGTTAAATTCTAAAGAATGGCAAGGTTATTGCCAATGTACTTTTTCAAAGACAGTGGAGGCATAATATAATTTAACCAACACTATAATATACCAGCAATTAAATAGTCGTAAAAGTAATGGGTTTACCGAACCGTATCTTCCACGCAAAATGTGTCTCAACGAGGTGAATATATCGCTTCATACATACAGTATCTGTACATGTACAGAACAGTACCTGCACATTTATTGCCAGAACTAGGTTATCATTTATACATTTTTAAACAAGTATTCAACGGAAGGAATTTCATGTTAATACTGTGTAGGCTTTATACACATTAAACTTCCTATGCTTTATATGATTTATGTAGCATATATAGTGAACCTATACGTATTTACATATTATACACACAGTCATATAATGTAAAAATATACAACAGATATTAAACACACAGGGCAAAGTATAATTTATACTTTCAGTGTCTTTCAGTGCTTTACAGTGGTTGACGCGATCTCGGTGGAAACAAATCGTAAAGATAGGGTCACGTGTCTGCAGACTGGTTTGTTTTCTACCACTAACATCTTGCTCATGTGTCATCGTGATCAAAAGTCCTAAAATATGTTAATTCAGAACAAACGTATCTGAATGCCTATCGACGCACATCAAAACAAAACAAGACGGAACGTTTTTAAAAGCTTCATTCGATCCGATTTTGGTGGGATTTCTTGCTTTTTGTTTTTGCTATTTTTACCGCTACCTGAGAATCCCAGTCGTCCCACATGGATTTCCAAGTGTCCCACCACGTGGGGCGCGTTCCATTGTTTGCGAACCGATGCCTTAAAGTATTAACACTAAGTCAATATCAGTCAATATCGAAAATTGTGATCTATACCTCGATACACAGTTTGTTTGTCGCTATACTCAGACGAACCGATGAATTAATGAATGTGAAATCAGTTGTTATTCCTGCGACATTAATTTAGCCGATATTGTTGAGCAATTCATGGAATTCTTTGGTCGTTGTAATCTCTAAGATTATGATCGCAAAAACACATGAACAATTTTGTTTACATATGTTTAAATATTCATCATGACTAGTAAGATACACTAATTAGTAACTGGTCTTTTGCAAGTATAGCCTAAGGTATATGTATATATAATATAAAGTAAATTGGTATACATTACATTATATAGTTTTATGAACTACGATGATTGAGAATTGGTTGAGATCTGTGAAAAATTCACACAAAACAACTTACAAGTCAGCGCCGCTAAGGTGGACGGTTGTATAACATTAGCCTTCCAGAGCTCCATATACCTGGATTTTATTTAGAAGAATTCAGTTTAGCTTACTTTACAGTACTTCAGTAAGCCATTATCACATTAGTGACAAGCACTTTAAGCAGACTCATCGTGGTTCTTGACTGGTTCTAAAACGATTCTAAATTTATTCTACTGATTTCAAAATATATAGGCTACCGCAGTGGAATCATGGTTCTCTTCTGCAACTCCAAAAACTTTCTGAAAAGCAGGAATGTGGATTGATAGTAAATCCTGCCTGAGTGGATGAAAACTGATATTTCAAGTAGACCGGATTTTAGATCGGTGCTTTGTTGGTTGTTGGTTAAAAAGAACCTGATTAGACAGAATGTTCAGTAAAGAACCATGGTGAGTCTGTTCATAGTTAATTAATGATATCAATCTATTTACAGTTTAGCAGAATACAATTCCTCTTTAGCAGCATGGTAATTTAAATACGAGCTTATAGTTAAATTAAATATAGTAAAGTTATCTACTATACAATCAACTTGGATGTAATCCTCTCAACTTGGGGGACTAGCTGTGATATTATTTTATCATAATCTTGATTGATCTTATATATTTAAATGAAAATCGAGATTATACTGTCTTATAATACGTTTGGAGTACTATTATAAATCTACTGCATTATTTTCACTATAGTTAATAACTTAACCCTCCCGGGTACCGACTGCTAATTAACGTTCAAGCTGTATTTCGTATTCCATATCCGTACACTAGTAGGATTAATTCCACTTAATTGATATACATTTAATGAAAAATTAGTGAAAACGTATTTATATGATTGGGATAATAATTACAAAGAAATTTTGCAGAATACTACAATTAATAATGTAAGCTATATTATATATTACATTTAGCAAGTTATAATGAACTTATAATATTCAGTACTTAAGTATTTAAGAACTATTATATACCGTACAGTACAATATTTATTTTAATCTGAATTGATTTGGCTTTTAAGTGGAATCAGAGTGAAAACGTCTAATCATATACGGTTGAGGTAGCTATTACATATAAACCGTGTGTTTTGCGTTAAACTTTAAGAATGTATTGTCATACGGATGTGGTAACTCTTATTAATTTTTTATTTTATTATAATTTTTATTAATTTCATAAATTTTCATTATCAATGTTAACGATATCATCCTAACATCATTCTTTTTTGTAGTCGATACATATAGATTGCGATTGGTCCCGAGGATGTTTGGGGCGACAGTGACCATGTCCAAAGCGTTTTCATGCGAAGAAAGATTAGTCAACAAATCTAATCTTGTTAATTCTCTAATAAGATGTTGGTTTGTAACTTAACTAACTTAACATTTCCAGTTTATTGTTTATTCTTTTGTATATTTCTTTATTTTTTCTCTGTAATTGTAAGGACATTTGTTACAGTGTAGCCAAACTACCATTTGGATTATTTTACTTAATCTTATCTCCTTAATTGTGCTCGCAGTTGACAATGTACGATGCCATCCGTTTATCAGCTATTAGTAACGGTATCGTATATGCTCGTTTAATTAATTGATCGCCGCCCATTCAGACGAGATAATATATCCTCACCAACTTTATATCCTTCCGTAAAGTGTTTCGTCGGTAGATAGTATGATACGAAAGTGATGTATTTTCTTACGACTGGCTGCCATTAAAACAAGTTGCAGGGCCACTTTACGATGTATATACATTGTACCAGCTATTATTACTGCCTGATTGTACAAGCTCGGTTGTGCAAACTCGATTATATTAGACGTCATTCGGTAGGTTGAATGACCGCCAGGTACGACACGTGACCTTGACCTTCCAATAAGGACAGGTGATAGAATATTCTGTCTATTTTAATTACATCGGTACTGATTTATATACTTTTACGTTCCCCAGACTAAACAAACAAAACGAGTAACGGATAATAATATGTGTATAACGGTAGCGATAGTGAGGCTGTGTGCCATTGACTTACAGCGTGAAGTTACTACGTAGCGTCCTTCCTGTAATAACACAGACTGGTGTCTGTGTAATCTGTGTATATGGTTAATGATAAGGATAGTTAGCCAGGATGGTGAGTCATACTAACACTCCGTCGTAGCATCCTTCACTTAGGCATAGAGAAGTATCATATGAGCAGGCTAATGGTATCGACCAATTTACTTACAACATGATGCTATATACCGTTACATTCATACATTTCAACTCATATCATTGTTAGGCCCACCGCCCATATCACTATACCTATTCATCTCATGCATGCTCATCTGACTAACAATTCCTTCCATCCAAATTCCATCACCATTCATTCCACCTTATGATATAGTAGCATAACACAGACGGACAGTGTCAATATATTCTGTACAATATAGGTGACTAATGATATCGATAATTAACCATTTACTATATAGCTTAAGATGTAGCTACATTCCTATAGTAACACAGACGAAGGTCAATCTAATCTGTATAGATGACTAATGATATCGATAATGAACCATTTACTATAGCTTATGATAAAACTTCATTCTTATAGTACTACAGACGAGTGTCAATGTAATCTGTATATATTGCTAATAATATCGACAATGAACCACTTACTATATATAAAGATCAGGATATAGCTACATTCCTATAGTAATTCACAGACGGAGGTCAATGTAATCTGTATTGATGACTAATGATATCGATAAAGAACCATTTACTATAACTTATGATATAACTTCATTATTTTAGTAATACAGACGAGTGTCAATGTAATCTGTATATATTGCTAATAATATCGATAATTAACCATTTACTATATAGCTTAAGATATAGCTACATTCCTATAGTAATTCACAGACGGAGGTCAATGTAATCTGTATTGATGACTAATGATATCGATAATTAGCCATTTACTATAGCTTATGATATAACTTCATTCTTTCAGTAATACTGACGAGTGTCAATGTAATCTGTATATATTGCTGATGATATCGATAATTAACCATTTACTATATCGCTCAAGATATGGCTACATTCCTATAGTAACACCAACTGAGGTCAATGTAATATATGACTAATGATATCGATAATGAACCATTTACTATAGGTTATGATATAACTTCATTCTTTTAGTAATACAGACGAATGTATAGATGATTAATGATATCGTTAATGAACCATTTACTATATAGCTTAAGATATGGCTACATTCCTATAGTAACACAGACGGAGGTCAATGTAATCTGTATAGATGACTAATGATATCGTTAATGAACCATTTACTATATAGCTTAAGATATAGTTACATTCCTATACCTATAGTAACACAGATGGAGGTCAATGTAATATGTATAGATGACTAATGATATCGTTAATGAACCTTTTACTATAGCATATGATATAACTTAATGTTTGTAGTAATACAGACATGTGTCAATGTAATATAATATATACAGGTGGCTAATGATATCGTTAATGAACCATTTACTATAAAGTTTAAGATATCTCTACATTCCTATAGTAACACAGACTGAGGTCAATGTAATCTGTATAGATGACTAATGATATCGATAATGAACCATTTACTATATAGCTTATATTATACAAGCTTCATTATTGTAGTAACAAAGACGGATGTCAATATAATCGGTATATACAGGTGGCCAATGATATCGTTATTGAACCACATGGTGTTACTAGTAACGTCATTCTTGTAGTATCACATGCCAACGGATGCCAATGCGTAATCCGTGGCTAATGGTAAGAGTCAAGAGGTTTTGTGATTCCTTGCTTTTTATAATGGCCAAATTATAGTATGGTACTGTGACATTAAAAGTAAGGGATAAATTGGAATTGTATATAGCACTGCTCAGCTGTTACTTCTACTCACTAATTGGAGTCAAACATACCAAGTATACATTGTATACAAGTGGGCAAAATAACATAATGTCGATGATTATATAATACTACGTAGTACCTTCATTATTTGTAGGTGCACCGACGAATGTAAGAGTAATATGTGACGGTGGCTATATTGGCATCGATAGTGAACCATCCAGTTATGTTATACGTGTAACAGACGGGTCAAATCTGTATAGGTGTCTAATGATGGTGTCAAGAGTAAAGCATTGACATATAGCGTCATGTTACACTTACGGGTTATATTCTATAGTAACACAGACGGGGTGTCAATGTAATTCATGTACGGGTGGTTAATGGTAATGATAATGAATCATGGGCCTATATAGCTAATATCATGGTGTTACTGTAGGACCATAGACGGGTGTTAAAATACAGGTTGCCTATTGTTGTAAAATTTGATGGAATGGAAATGTTATTAACGCGAAAATTACCTCTCGTTCATCCAACTGCATGTGAAGACAGTCCAACACGAAAAAGGACGAGAAATTACTCGAGGACGTACGCCCACTTTACCAAAATTCCGTATTGTAGCGCGTCGTCTGTATTGACGTGAGTAGTCGAACCAGCTTTACTGCGATGAAACAACTTGGCTGCGGTGCCACGCAACCACTGAGTTTACCACAAAGAGATTGACATTGATTGACGAATGTTTTCAATTTCTCCGTTCTAATCCCTATGTCTGAAACTTGTAAAATGAGAGCAACATGGGCAAAACAGCTTCATTAGGACACCACATGACTAAATTGATTCTGTAATAAAGAGATATTTACGTGGGCGTGAGGTCGTATCAACTAACATGAAAACTACTAGAAAGGTTAACTTATTCCTAGAAAACTAACCTGACTCAGCTAATCCATCTTTTCAGAAATGCCTCTCCTGGGACAATTGCTACTATTCCTAAAGCGTCTCTTCAAAACATAAATAGCCTATACCTGTGATATAAGTATTAAAGGGATGATGTCATATGAAACTTGGAGGTCGTGTGAGTTATGGTTATTTTCGTGATATACACTCATGCCCATAATGGGTGCAAACAAGGTTAGACAACACCACGCAATCCTGGTGTGCCCGGTGCTACACCGCCAAACCTAACTTGTCCTATTCTGTTTGACTAAACTTACTTATTGACCTGTATCTATAATTTACACCAATCAATTTTGTGTTGAAATCAAATTTGGTAGACAAATGTGGGAAGGGATCCTCACGTCCTCTCATATCTCCTCGTTATTCCAGCTACATGGTGTTGCTAAGCCATTGCCATTTGATCCCGGGTGTTTAAGGACCGTACCCTAAACCGACATTCTGAGCTGACAGTAAGGATCGTGGAGGTTTAGGATGATAGTGGTAGTGTTGAGATGTTTGTATTTTGTGTTAAAAGTTGTATATTTAGAATTGCGTATTTTCAGCACGAATGTGGGTAGACAAAAGTGGGAGGGGATCCTCGTGCCCTTTCAAATCGCCTTGATATTCCAGCTGCATATTGTTGTTTATTCATTCCTCCCGGGTGTTTAAATGCCGTATTCAATTTCAAAACCGGTAATCTGAGCTGACGGTATGATATTGTGGTAGAGTTTAGGATGGTAATTAACACTTTCCGGTAGTATTGAGATTATTGCATTTTTTTGTTAAGAGTCGTATATTTAGAATTGCGCATTGTCAGAACGAATGTTTCTAGTATTTAACGAAATAGAGTTAAATACTTCACCCAATATGAATTTAAATTACAACTATATTTAGATGTGAAATGTGGACATATGAAGCTCCAGTGACTGAAACCTATACATACGATCAGGCGTATAATGAAAAGAAACTAATGTGGTGCGATGAACTTTAACAAATTAATTATATCGAGGATTATCAAGGTATCCTTGCATAGCATAAACAATAACGTGTACCAACGAAGCCGGTTACTTGCATACTATGCACGGAAAGATTTACATAAACGGCATATTGGCCCACGTACGTGTAATTACCAACCACTGGTTTTCAAATGCCAGCAATCTTAGAGCCCCCCCCCCCCCCTCCTCTATTGAAAGGTGTCAGGCATAATCTTAGCTTAGCCTAAGTACTAAGTATCTAACTTGACAACATAACTACACATAATTATGTTTGTTTTAACGTATTTCAAATAATTGTCCCCAAAGTTATCTGAATAATAGAGGGCGCTATATTGAATTGATCTAACATTATTTCTTCCGGACGTCTAGTGTTTTATTCAATTCCATGTCATCTGCAGTGAGATAACCATGCAATGATGCAAACGCATTGAAGTCATTGCAGTTGCACAGTTTTCTGTAGCTAGAATATTTGTAGTGCATATGTGTATACTTGTACGCGCTGATGCGTATAACTCATATACAAATACGTACGGACTATTATCAAGTAAAGTAACTTGGTGGACAAACTGATTCAAACTGTCATATATAGTACGGCAATATACGGTAACTCTGCGCCTTAAGTGTACTCGCTATTGCATGTCGCAGTGTTTATTCTTTACTTGGCGAATCAACTGAGCTGGTCCTAAGCTGGTAATTAACTAATTAACTAACTAATTAACTAATTCAGTTTTGAACTTGATAATAATTAAGGTGTTCGATAAGTGGACTTAACAGACACTACATGAACAGACCCACCATGGTTCTTACCTGTCTATTCTGGTTCTTTTCAACCAACAACAAAAACATACCATCATAAAATCCAATCTATTTGAAATATCAGCTTTCATCCACTCTGACAGGATATACAATCAATCTACATTCCTGCGTTTCAGACAGTTTTTGGAGTTGCAAAAGATAAGATACAATGATAAAAGAACCATGAACCAGTGTGGTAGATAATTTGAAATCAATTGAATCAATTTAGAACCCAAAAAAGATCCAAAATAGAGATCAATACTGTCGAGTTGAATTGAAGTTCATGAGTTTGATTAATAAACAAAAGCTGAAGGTAGTATAATCACATCATACTACCATATTGGTCTTAAATAGCGTAGGCCTAAATACTAACATGTTGAGTTTAAGTCAGGATGCATAAACACCAATTGATGAGAAGGGTCTCAGTAAGTCTCTGAATCTGCCAATAGACCAATTATTATTAATATTATTTATTTTCTTGATATTGATATAACCAGGTTGCCTATAGAAACGATGCGGTAAGTCTGGATTATTCGGTCTCGTGTGTCATTTTATCCTCTCACACTGCAAAATCTCAATTAAAAAAAAATCAGTTTTGTGGTGTTAATGTTCTAGTGTAAACAATTTGTGTTGATTTAACACCACCAGGATTATTAATATTTATTTCCGCATTGCAGTTTTTGCAGTGCAGCAAGATCTTTTAGCGGTCCCAACCCTCTGCCCATATAGGCATAATGCCAGATCCAATATGGTACCATATTGTTCTTGAATTATACCAAGCCCGTAAATACCTAATTGAAAAACAAATGATTTTGTTTGTATGGTTGAGTAGTGTACGACGCGGTGTGGCTATGACCACTGGCTATGCCACGTAACATGGCCATATAAATTTATCCATGTAAAAGAGACCCGCCTCTGGCTATTATCATAGGCCTATATGTAGACTAAATCACTATAATATGTCCTATGACATATCAAAACAATATTGTTCTTTCATTACTGTGCTCGTAAATGTTTAAATTGAGCACATTCATGCTGGGTTCAAATATAGACAGACGTGACATTATCATGACATAAACATGAGGCTACTTCATGTTAACGACTTCCCGTTACGTTTCCTCACAAGCAAGCTTCCTGTTGCGACATTAAATATTAGTGTATTGTTTCCGCGAATACCGGAAATTTGGTTTAGTATATATATATTATTAAACAGGTAAATCAGGGGTTGCAGATTGTTGAAACATGTTCAGAAAATGTAGCGTATTTACAAGCTTACTACTTGTAAAACATGTTAGCCACACCCACTCATGCATATTAATGAAACTGAACATTTAAAAAATATGGGCACACACCTTACATTAATAAACAAACATCTCCATAACCAGAATGAAGATAATCCGACGTATCGTTACAAAAACGAGCCAAAATGAACGAAACAATTAGGTCCTAAAACATAAACTAAAATCATAACACGCAACAAGTACACAAAGTACTGTAGCTATCCAATATTTACTTCCATTGATTTATCGTGTTAATTACAAGGGTAGGTGTCAAATACATCCTGAGGACTCCTTTGAAATAATTCAACCCTAGACCCTAACCTTGACAATAAGTTCTTATTTGTATTCCTTTCGAGGACATATATCTGTTCCCATTGAAGTTCCTTGCAATTATTTTGTTCAGGTTCTCGGAAAACTATAGTAAAACACGTACACGCACGCATGCACGCACACACAGTCGTCGTGACTACTATGGTTCCGATTTTGCCTAATAGACGGCATCGGAACCAAAAATGAGTACGCGAAGTTGCTCTAGATAGATCGAGTTCATTTTGACCGACTAACTCGTAGCCTTCGCCTATGATGAGCAAAAGTTTAGATAATGATAACTGAGAGAACGTTTAAATGTAGAATTCACGTAGCCTGATTATGAAGCCGTATTTTATCCGTGTTGGAACATTTAAAGAGAATATACCATAATTCATGTAAATATATCAAGAACACATCACAAATCTGGATCACAGAACAACGTTTAAAATTACCTCACCTCACCCCTACTAAAATATATATTTTGACCGAAATTTGATTGATGATCAATGTAAAATTTTGCTTTCGTGAGTTCAATTTCCGTTGCATTCGATATAAGGAAATGTGAAATAACCATAGACAGTACACTGATATTTGTATATACAGTGATGCTGGTTACGTGTCTGTATATTGAACCGTGCGCCTTACAATACCATTTAACACCTATATCTAACGTACTCTGTTATCAATCATATCCCCGTGTTTATATTACACCAGGCATCAACTAGAGTATTAAATATATCGGTATAATTAACCTTTAGAATTAAGATGATATTTATTGAATATGTCCTGTTCTCATTATAACAAAATGTTAATTACTCCCGGGAAAGATTGGTAAACATTTTTATAAACAATAATAAGCATTTGCTACCAGTATATGTGATCATGCGGATCCGTGCAGGGACACCATGTAGTTCCTTCTATATAGAACCAACCTTAAGCAGCCCGAACATTGCGCAAAATTTTGAATTATTTTTCTGCATCTCTTCCATCAGAAGATGGCAAAGAATGTGCAACGAATTACATTTCCTTATTAATTATGAAGTCAAATCCACTTCTTTATTCGAATGAATGTCGATCTGAATCAGCTGTGGCCAAATTAAATATTTTAGTAGGTTGTTCGAACTTCCATGCATGTTTGCAACTTCCAGGGACGCACATATAGTTATCTTTAAATTTCATTGAGTGCGAGTACAATTTGATGAGTACAAACACAATGTCATGAGTACGAGGATTCATATATATATGCTTACTTATGTGAGTTGAAAATTCCGTGTGTTGGTCTTCATCAGTACGAATATAATAATGAAAATATAATTATACTCTATAGACTTTTTGGTCTACAACATATTATATTACTTATATACTCACATATTGAGATAGATAACTTATTGGACAGATAATGGCACAACCAATAATTAGCCTTGGAATTAATAGGGCCCAGACAATGGTGACGGAACGATCTTACATTGTAATTGATAATGGAACAACGGACGTGATGGACACGTGTTGGCCCCATAGACCCCTAATGATTTCTGAAGGAAAATCCCGCCGAAAGGTCTGTACGGTTGTGCTAACAGCTGAATCCTACAAATAAACCAAACAAGTCGGATGTTTTTACTATATACAATTCACCCACTCATTAATATTCATTCGACCGACCTGTCACAATCATTGCATATATAACAACATACACATCCATCCAAAATCTCCTCTTTCGAGATATCGTGTTCACCAAATTTCTAGCTTACTTCTATCTTTCGCTGTTGCTAATTAACGAGTTGCTATTCCACACCCTATTCTACACCACTGTCTACTACCACTATCTATGAAGCAAATAAGCTTTACAGGGCCAAATATATTACCTTCTTAACAATTGATGTTCAGCCCCATGCCCAATGATCATATTTGTCACATTCATTAACAGTTTTTCCTGAGATACCAAGTTTACAAGCTTTGCCATAAGAAGCTTATTCCTATCCGGTACCGTTGCTCGGTTGCGAGTCACTTCACCCCAATACACTTTCACCCCAAGTATATTTCATCCTATTACAATTTCACCCCATTACCAT
>JAODAF010055515.1:0-11511 GCA_027574765.1 Molpadia intermedia
CCTTTTTGCAATAGTTGCACTTAACATTTAGCATTGCATGTAACCGACGGACTTAATCAAACATAGTATTATACTGCCTTTTCAACTGGTTTGGCTTCCTTATTGTCATAACCAATATTAGCAGAGATTATAAACATGTAATATAAAACAGGAGTGAGCATCCTAAATAAACTGAACTTTGGCTTGACTGCTTTTATTATACCATATATCCTACCAATTTATGTGTTCGTAGGTTGGTGAGTGCTTTATTCTTTAGAAATTGCGGAATATTGAGCAGTCATATGGTATAACAAACATACAACACATGTAAAAGGACACGTATACATTATTACTCCAGGTCACGATACCATGACGTAGCTACATGGCGCTCTCGTTATCTTGTGGTGTAGCCTATATACAACTCTACAATCTAAAAAAAAGATCAAAATAGAAACAATGCAGCGGATATGAAAATGCTTGTCATCAAATTGACCGGACAAAATACGTATTGAAATTACCTGTCAAATTTGAATATACACCAACCATTATTTTCGTATATCTTTCAAAATAAATTATCAGTTTAGTTTTGAAAAATGCTTCTCGTGTTTACAAATATGTGAAATACTGGGGTAGCATCACGAAATTATAATTCAGTGCAAGAATGCAACTAGCTGGCTTCAGCGTTTACGTGTATACGGTATATACAGTTCACATTTACATTGCTTGACAGTCCGTAATATTTCAAAAGACAATGTTCTATAATCGAAGACCATTATGTTAACGATTGTTAGTAAACCGCGGTAAATTAATAATTAGAGGATTTTCTTTATAAAATTTTAATTTATTTTTATGAAATTATAATACGGTGTCAGTAAAGAGAATAAATATTTCCGAAATTTTATGTCTGCGAATAGTAAATATCGCAGTAGTTAAGGGGCTGTACATTGACAAGAACAATAGAAATTCCTGTCACCAGTTGGCTAAGTAATAGAAAACAGTAGTCATCGGTTGTAGAAACAATCACAAGCTTAGTGTAAATACAAACACAAACTTGTCATCGGTTGTAACTAAACAATGTAAAGCAAGATGAGTGTGTTGGTTGCGGGTACCTGGGTAAATATGTGTTGCATTAGCTATCCATTCAGGTGTTTCCTCCACCATTGTGGATCACTTCTTCGGGCGCCATTCTATATGTTTTGTTGTATGGTTTGTCACATTCTAGCTCGAATTACGTCACGTTTGTTTGAGCAAGCCAGCGATTCTCAACCTGGGGTCCGCGGACCCCTAGTGGGTCCGTGGAAATGTCTTGGATATCCGTGAGGCCAATGGTCCGCAGGGGGTCCGTGAAAAATTGGGGTCTATAAAAGTTTAATGGGTCCATGAATAATGGAACGAGATATATCGTAAACCTAATCAGAGTGACTGACGGAAAAAGTAATTGTTATCACATTGGAAGGAAGTCATGGTCAACATTTTGCTGAATTATAGAAAAAGTCGATCGGGATTCCATTTCCTGCCATCTCAGGCAAAGAAACCCCAGCCATGGTGGAGCTGAGGTCGCCGTGATACTGGGCGGAACTGGGGCTAAAGGGTGGCTTATTAAAAAAAGTAGGGTTTTTTCTGCAACTTTTTTAACAAACTTGCATTGCTGTTAGGCATGATTTAGGCATTAGAAATGCTAAAAACTACTCGGTTTTCAGGGGAAGATCTCCACCAAAAACGCTGACGCCTTCACAGGCCCGGATTACCCAATTGGCACTGTGCCTATAGGCCTACGGAAATTTTACCCCCAATAATGAGGGCCTACGAAAATACCACAGTGTGTGAAAAAGCACACGCACCGCACCGACCCACACAAGATTATTTTTCCAGCTTTCTACAGTCTCCTACATTTAGCCAAAATAGCTATTGTGTTTTGGTCACCTTCACACATCTATTCAAACTTTCACTAATTCTAAGACATGAAATCTCAAAATAAAGAATGTTTAGATGCAACTTGCAAGGCGTGGGAAGTGTCATTTTCTGCGATCTAGGAGGTATTTCTAGCCAATTTTTTGGGACAACGCTTCGCGCCAACTCATGGTGGCACTACGCTAAGATAGTATTACGAAAAACACACAGGTAAGCCAAATCGTTAAATCAACAATTTAGCCACCCTTCCAAAACAGTTTTTTCATTCTACCGCCACTGGTCAAACTACTTTTATAGTCGGGTATTGTTGAATATTGTTCATTGTCACAAGAGGTCCTTGGATCAAAAAAGTTGTTTGAAAACCTAGTTCTAAAGTATCATATATTCTCATTCGCAAGATTCCTAAAAAAAATATTAAACTGCTTTTCAAGTCAATTGATTATTACGAACGAAGGATTATTGCAGTTTCGCAGTAATTATTTGTTTATCTTTTGCACACGTTTGGAATGATTTTCTCTCTAAACAATGAAATTACCAGGTTAATGTGATATTAATTATTTAACTTCCGCGTAGCGTCGAATTGGTAATCTATACCATAACAACTAGTGGTATAAAGATCTACATATTTACAATATGGACACAGGCAATAATTATAACAATACAAATACAGAGATAAAAAATATACTATTAGATGTTAATCGTAGTAAATTGTGTTTATTCTCTTTGAGAGTGGATGAAATTTCTCTGTGATTGTTCGATTTGTACTGATTAAGACGTCGGTCGTGTGTTGATCGGCTGATTGCGTCTGTAGCTTCTGTGACACTCTAGTTGTCCAAATATAGTCCGAATAGTTTAAGAACCCATCGATCATCACACATACAGCTAACACTTCATTTCAATGAAAATTGTATGGTATTTTGTATGCTATTTTTTATGTATTTTATTAAATATATGTATATCAATAATTCAGAAAAAGAGCCACTGATGTAGTAGCTCATACCCAGCATATCAACAGCAAGAGCAGGTATGATTTAGGATGATTTTCAGATGGAAATGGGGTAAACATACAAAACCAGTTAACAGTATTAGCCATTGAAGAGGGGATATGGTAAAACGGACATAGCGTATTTTGTTATCTATAAGGGTTGCCAGTGTTAGTGTCTTTACCCATGGTAAAATCTGTCCAGGTAAAAACCTACTCTTTTTACTGTGTTAAGGTATGTATTGTAATGTACAGGTTTTCTTTCCTCTGGGCCAATATTATAAGGTAAAATGTAACTTGGCCTATATAAATTAGTAATCCAGGTCAGGGGTTGTGCCCGAATTTGCCTGATAGTGTTGGGCTCTCTGACAGGGAGTCCAGTTATCATTCACCGACAAGTTTTCCGCCTTTTGCTTCCAATGTTTGTGAGAAAAAAAGTGAATAAGGGTTGGGGGTAGGTGACCTCTCTGTTGCCGGCGGCGCCAAATATTTACTGGACCTACATTGGGGTATTGGGGTTTCTGTCCATTTTTGCCACACGTTCCCCTATGGCGAGCCGTCTTTGAATCTTTGGATAAGTATTCTAAAAAATAACAAAACATAGAAATTACCTTTACGTGGTACATCTTTCACCACAAACCCCCTTTGTCTATCTTTGTGCAGATTTAAGTATTTTTTGCAATCTATTCTGGGGTTGATCTTTGTCTTATTGGCCTCATTTTGCAGCTATCATGAAAATGTATTTATGAAGAAGCTTACTTTGAAATATACACTTTCTGCATTCCCAAATGTAAGTTATACATTGCAAATAAAATCCTGATTGTAGTAACATCAAAATTTATATACACTGGCTGGATTTTCTATTTTTTGGATACTTGGGTCTTGTTTTGCAATACCATTGACTATATTATGTATAACATGAATAGCTAGATCAACCTACAAACTGGAACAGATTACAGAAATAAAGAGTTAATGTCAAGAGCAGATTTAACTGGGAGGTTGCAACTGGGAGAAATTTCCCCATGGACAAAATTTGCAACCCTGGCGTCCATATTATACAGTATATTAATCAACAGCAATTTCATCTTATAAAATAATGTCATTTTGTCTCCAAGAGACAGCAAATATATAATTGTTTTGGCTCGCTATAGAAACTACTGGTAAGAGTTCTTATCCAGACTGTCTTGAAGTTAACATCAATGTTAATACCAGAGTACACTAAACACTTTTAATTTTAAATATGATTTTGGCATATAATGGCAGCCCGGCACACTGATGGGACTGAGAGACACTTTCTTACGGGAGAGGTGGAGATATTGCCACACTTTCCCAGTAGTTGTTGAGATGGATAACTTCGCATCTCCCGAAAGTGGACCATGTCCGATTTGGTGTGGGGTGCACCCATCGCATCCCTCAAACGCAAAAAATACACAAGCTACAAGAGTAGGCCTTTGTAAATTGTAATGCTATTTTTAATGTTACTGTTAGGTTACATTGTACGTTGACAGTACATAGGCCACGTATTGACAGCCTTCTAATCTTAGCAAAAAGAATATAAATAATTGAGGCGTAATTTCATTTGATACAATAAACATTTTTTACCAAGGATTCTATGGACAAAACGGAATTGAAAACATTGTAGCTTGATTGTCATCGTTAAATAAATCTTTTAAATGTCACCCCTTTAGCATGCCACATATAATAATATATGATATTCTTATCAATTTTAATATCAGTATTATATTCACACAATTTGATCACCATAATTATCACCCAGTTTCTTAAAATTACCCACAGACCAAGCACCACAAACATCATTAATAAATTTATTTTGAATATCAATATTAGTGTATTGATAATTACAATCAAATAACAAATATTTCCCGTAGTTAGAGAGTAGGCCTAGATGGTCAAAATATATTTTACAATAGGAATTATTTTTATCGACATTTATCTCTTAACTCATGTGCATTTTAAACTTTGGATATTTTATTTTAAATTAAAATATTGTATTCTCTAGTTCAACGACAAACTTTCTAGAAGGATTAGGGAGAACTTGAACTAGATATACTATGTGACATAGATTGTGATAAACCAATAGTTTATATGATTGTAATCTTGCCTATGGGTTAAGGGCTCTTTGCGACCATAAATTAAGTAGTCCCTATAGCCGCAGAGTGGCCAAGGCAGTGGACTTGAGATCTAAGAATCGCGGTTACATTATGCCCTTTGACAAAGTACTTTATCCACAATTGCCTCTCTTCACCCAGGTGTATAAATAGGTACCTGTAAGGCAACGGATGGGGCGCCAGGGGTGTAGTAGATGGTGTGAGCGAACGTGCACTTCTAAGTGCAGACACGGTCTTTATCAGGTTGCCAATGACCAGCGAGTTAGACTAGAACAGCACCACTGAGCATTAGTAACTTTGGATATTGGCGCTATATAAATGTGTATCTATCTATCTAGAAAAGACCACACAATTTCAGCATGTTCACCCTGTACCAACAGTTTCAGTTGGAGGAGAGCAGGGTGCACATACCTTTTACAGGTTGACAGGAAGCTTGAAACTAAAGCAAGGAACCATATAGTGCCCTTGGGCTCTTGTTATGATATTTTGATGAATTACAATATTAAAATACGTCATGTTTATCGGATGACCTTAATTCTTTAACCTACTGTAACATAGGTCTCCAACCTTATAAACACTCTCGGTTTAATACCCTTTTCACCTCCAGGTGTGTCAGTATTCAGAGAAACACATTAATGTAAATAGCAAGACTGGCTGGGAGATTACTGGATAGCTTATTATCACATTAATGTAAACAGCAAGACTACATTAATAGTGTATAGATGCACCATATTGTATAGAACCCTATTGTTTTGGTACTCATCTCATGAATATTAATGAGGGCACTGGGTAACATGAACATGGAAAACTGCTCATAACTCTAAACCAAACGTCAGAATGTATTCATACTTGGTAGGAAGTTCTTGTTGATGCCAGGTATAAGATGATGTGTGCTAACTTTGATATGATGCATTTTTATGACTGGTGTGGCTTAACTGCATATTTGCTAACAATAGGTAGTAAATGTGATCACACAATAAATACATAAACATAAAGTTATATTTCCAATTGGTCTTGAAAAAGTTGTGAATTTTATTCTTGGAAAAGCATGGGAACCATGACTATACCCTATATCAGAATTTGTGGAATTCCTGTAGATTTCTCAAAATATATGGAATTTGTGGGGGAAATGATTTTGCTGGCATAATGAGCGATTTCTGCTTGCATGAAGAGTTTTGCTTAAGATGCTTATAATTGAGACTAATTGGCTCTATATTATTTCACTGTTGTTTTCTTTCAGGGAGGGTCTACAGATCAAGAATTCTTTCCCTTTGCTGGAAGAAGCTCTCTGTGTGTTTGCAGCAAAAGCTAAAGGTGGCGTCAAATCTGGTACAGTGAAGGACTTGTCAGAGTAAGTTACATTCAGTTGTATTATTGCATGGGTCTTGTCAGAGTAAGTTACATTCAGTTATATTACTGCATGGGTCTTGTCAGAGTAAGTTACATTCAGTTGTATTACTGCATGGGTCTTGTCAGAGTAAGTTACATTCAGTTGTATTACTGCATGGGTCTTGTCAGAGTTTTACTGCTTGGGTCTGGACAAACTGACGTCATGAATGTAGAAAGCCAACTGTAGTCAGCTAACACATGCATGCATTATGCCACTAGGCATACAGTGAAACAACAAATGTTTTGCAATTTGATTGTAAATATTACTGTTTTTATGAAGTAGAGCTCTCCTGATTATAGTAATATATGAATTGCAGTTGTTGTTTGTTCAGTGGAAGGATTTAAGCAAATAAAGTAACCAAGACTACACAAGAGACTACACTGCATGGATTTTATGATTTTTATTTCATGATGAGAATGGATAGAGTTTGGATCGGATAATATAGTTTTGTCATGAGTATATTTGGGCTTGCCTTGGGATATTAATGAGTGGACAGGGCTAAATGCATGTAGGTTGGATTGGTTGCATACCTTGTTGGTTCAGATTCAGTATTTTCATATATTTGCAAAATCATTTTGTACTATCATTTACAGAAAATCATGTCTCTATTTTGAAAAATATGCGACTTCTGTTCCAACACTGGAGTGTGCAGTTGTCCTACTGAGCCTTCTGGTAGCATTAACGGACCTCCAGGGGAAAAAGAAGAATGAAACGATAGGTAAGTCCAGAGATGAAATCAAGGCTTAATCGGTAGCATGTCTTTTCCAGGTGCAATAACCACTCTGTTATGTGTGATCCCATGGAGATCACTTTGCTGTTCATGTAAAATAAACTTTGATAGCCACACAGATGTCTGTTATATCACATACTGATGTACACTTCTATCACAGTATTGATGCTATATATTACTGCAATGTTATTAGTATTTCATATAATATGAAATATGTGCTTTTGTGTCTTAGAATTCAAGGATCAAGTTTGGTCTTTGTGTTTTCTCTCAAAATGCTAACAGGAGATGGAAGAAACTAAAACGACATCCAGGAAATGGGGTCGGATTACTGGGAGGGGGAACGACACATGCCCCGTGACATGTACATAATGGTAGGAAGCTACGACTATACAAGCCCAAACATCAGAAATCAGATTAGTCCTAAAACTGGACTGTTGTCAGGCTAAACCCAATTCTGAATTCATCTCAGTCTTGAAGCTGTTCACAGTCATTAGGTGGATATGATATTGACATCCTGAGACATGGTCTCAGTCCCAAAACCGAAACTGTTCTAAAATCAGAATAATATAGATATTGATCAGACTTTGACCCATCCTGAGATTGAAAATGATCTGTCATCAGACTGAGATTGTTCTGTCATCAGTCTGGACCCAACCTGACTCTGGTCACAGTCCCAAACTGATCTGTCATCAGGCTCGACCCATCCTGAGACTGGTCTGCCTTCAGACTGGACCCCACCTATCTCTGGTCCCAGTCTCAAACTGATCTGTCATCAAACTGGACCCATCCTGACATTGGTCTGCCTTCAGACTGGACCCAACTTTACTCTGGTCACAGTCCCAAACTGATTTGTCATCAGACTGGACCCATCCTTAGATTGGTCTGCCTTCAGACTGGACTCAACCTACCTATGGTCACAGTCCCAAACTAATCTGTCACATGACTGGATGTTGAGTCTAGTCTTTCTCCACATACTGCTTCTCCAGTAACTGTTATCATTCACGAGATTGGACTCAACCTCCTAAATAATATCAGTCGTAAGTCTCAATATTATCCTTTGCAGGTGTTCTGGCCGAGACATTCCTAAAGAGAGATTGGCTGGATGAGAGTGGGGAGAGATGTAAGGGCGCCAAACATAATGAAACACTACAGAAACTTATCAGGTATGACAAAGTATTTACAAAATGGTACAACAAGTCGCAGCACTGTATATTTGACTACTTAAGCATTTTAGAACGAGTTGAGACTGGAGGTGGGTTGAGTGGGGTTTATGCAGCTGATGAAGTTTGGAAATAAATCAGGGAAAGGAGTTAGTAAATTATAACTCTCTAACTAAAAGTCAGAATGTGTTCATACATAGTAAGTATTGTTAATAAGCAGATTAAAAATGATATTATGCCTATGAGGAGGCGAGGCTTAAGTTTTGTTAACAATAGCTTGTAAACACCATACATCAACATGGGTAACATGGACCTTTGCCACACATAATCCTCTTAGTGAGTAGATGGACCACATTGTTTTGGTGCTTGAATCATGAATAATAATCAGGTCACAGGGTCAGTAATCAAAAGGTCAAAATTGATTCATACTTGAAATGAAGTTGTTGTTTGAACAGCAAGGAACCACATGCAATGTTGCTTGTTCTGGTTTAAGGCTGATGAAATTTGGCAGCAGATCTTATGGAGAGTGATGAATGTGGAGATGGGCAGGGATTAGAGAATTTCAGAATCCCAGATTGATTATTGATGTGGAAAGTATGGACCAGTAAGGTGTCGTCTAATTTCTATCACCTCTCCACAATTTCACCTACTAAGCTAGCTTAATATAGCGCCTAACGTTAGTGTCATGTATACAGGTACACTGTTAACACAACAGTTGGATTCTGTACTGATCCGCTAGTCTCACGTAAACATTTGTTTCCAGTGACTTTCTGGTTCACATTTAACCACACATACAGCCAATTTTTGTTGTCATTATTTTATAAACTTCATCGATTTGATAGAGAACTTGAACAGATTATTTTCATGTAATACACAACTCTCGTAGAGCTCTCTTCTTCGGCTGACGGATATAAGTCCGACAGCACTACTACTAGCCTAACACAATGTTCATACATTATGCAGCCAAATATAGATTCAGCAAGATTTGACATCTTTACCTAAATTTACATTTTTGAAAGTTGAGACATGGGATGAAATCAAAGATTGCAATTGTGCATGATTATATTTGCATTTATTTGCATCACTATTCTGTTATTGAAATAAGTTTTCACTGTAGGTTCAAGTTTACAAAAGGATTATTGAAGAAATATTTTTGTTCTTTTTATCGTAACACTAAAACTCCATATAGGCCTATACTAAAAACAGCATAAAAACAATTTTCAAATGGATTTGGGGTTTCAAATCCATGTTTCACATGAATTTGTGTGGTAGGTATAACTGGGGAGTTGTCGGGGAAATGGTTGATGGGGGAGTGGGAGTAAGGAGGTTGTCGGGTGACTTTTTTGCTGCCGACTTTTTATTCTTCAATGAAAAGATTAAGATGGTATTAGCTTTGTATACTTTGTATTTAATCAGATTTACACCAATTAGAAGGAGGGTCAGTAAAGATGGTGATGGGCCAGTAGTATTTTAAGGTTACTGGCCCTGCTGGCCAGTGCCTAATTGTGACAAGTCATGACCTGCAACATACGCCCAAATATTGAGAATTGAACTATCCTGCTGTAATAGACTGCCGCGAATGGCATACAAAATAATCAATATAGCACAATCATTTAGTTGTGAGGTAAATGATTATGATCATTTTACTTTCTCCTGCCATTACCTCCTTGAAAAAAACAACTTCACCTAGACATAATAAAAAAATATATCAATTGTAGATATTTTTATTTTTATTTCAGTATATACAGATTAAACAGTATGAAAAGTATAAATACTGCAAATTGTATGGATATATTGGTAATTTGGTATATTAGTACTTTGGTATGACCCAAACCCATATCTGAGTGCAGATATATATCGATATAATACTATTCTCTAGTAGCATGGCTTAGTGGCTGGGTGTTCCAGCATTGAATACTGGAGTCATGTTGCATTGATATACGTTTTGTCTCCGCCCCTCCCAGCCTTTGATAAAATGGTTAAGACTGATCAACACTAATGTCCATCACTTGGGAACATTAAGTAGCAGTCACTGGAGTAGAATTTTCTTGGCTGCCTCGTTGTCCTCTGATGATTGGTCAAAAACAAGGCTTGTAAGACAGTTCTTCATCTATGAGCATAATGAACAACGTTGAATACGTGTTTTGAGTGGCTTCTTAACCCAAATATTTGAATAAGAGTTTTGAGAGGGCTACCTAACCCAGATATAAACCCCAGTGTATGTCAGAGGGGCACCATGATGTGTATCAGTGATGACTATTATGTTTTTTGCAGACTGTATCTAAGACATACTGGTGATGATAGCACACAGGCCATTGAGACGATTTGTTCGGATGGCGTTCCTGAGCTGATGAATGCTGCTAATAATGGCTGCTCGGCCAGCTTTCCAACTCTCACACAGTCCTCCTTTAGTAGCTTCTATAAGATTATGTTTGGAGAACTTGTTGCCTATCAAAAAAAGATACCAACATTCTCAACCAGGGATTCGATCGAGGTCCAACGCCAGAAGCTTTCAGATTGGAATATTTCTGTTCGAGTTATGTTCATGCTGATTAGTCTCATCAAAGCCTTTGATGCTAGAACCAATCTTACAACAGCTTTGAAGGTATAAAACATTAATGTTCAATTATTTGGTGACTATGATGCAGGCCTTATGTTATTATGGCAATAAACAAAACATGTAATGGCTTACTCTAGGCATCGATAGCCATTTGCCAGGGTCCCAAAGGGCAGGGACGCATCCAGATTTCCAAGGAGAAAAATACCAGTTGAAACCAGTATAGTATTTGTCAAATTTTCCAACTGACGTTAACTGGTTATAACTTGAATAAACTGGCCTCACGATTGGGAAATGCAATAAACTGGTTCTCAGCCATCTGAGATCAATTAGAATCTTTGAAATGGAATTTTCTCCTGGGAGTTGGTTTATACCACACCACATATACCGACAAATTCAACTAGATTCAGCTAGATGTATTACTAATAGTTCAATGCTATTTTTGTTCCAGTGCCAGAGGAACTATGTAGTCAAGTTGGTGTGTGTGTGTACGTGCTCCAAGATAGTAAACATGGTATCTCAAGAACAAGATGGATGATGTCATACTTGGTGTATATGTTGGCTATAATGAGTACAGGATCTCTATTGTTTTTGTTGCAGGCCTCATGACTTTTAATGAGTGGGCAGGCCTAAAATAAAATTAATAATAAATTTAATATCCTTGCCAATGTAT
>JAODAF010055626.1:0-11510 GCA_027574765.1 Molpadia intermedia
GTGGAGGAAATGTATCATGTATGTTAAATAATATTTAATTAATAAAACATCCAAATATGGCGATGTTTATCTTATAATGACATTTTTGTATAGCAAATAATATGTTGTAGTGGATTACACGATTGCGATATAGGTTGCAATAAGTTGCATCCTTTGACCCGTCACGTATCTATTATCACATTCCTATATGCTTTACGTTTTATATGTTATGATACTGATACCTCTGATTGGTTGAGATGGTGTTGGCTCATATTCCTATGTATTGTTATAGGCAATATACCCTAATTACATGGTTTGTCGTTTGAATGCAGCATTTTCATGTTCTACGCTAAAAGGGATTGTTTGTTGACCTTTAAAGGGGCATTCGGGATTGAAGGTATTTGCATGGGTTTGAGCTCAGGTAATGTTGAGAGGTTGAACCTGTCCATATGTTACTAGTAATTACCTGTCCAGGTGGCTTAGAGGTTTTCAATTTTTGTGTAAATTTTCCATCATAATTTTACCCCAAAAAAGGTAGGTACGTAGTGAATTCCACTGTTCAAATGACTTGCCATCACGCTAATAAGGATACACATCACTCAAACCCGTCCAATAACGGGGTTTTTGGTACGTGCATGACATATTGGGATAAATGGAGTTAATATATTCAGCTACATAACGTAGTGGCTTACATAAAGCGGAGGAATAGAGAGTTGAAACGTGCCTTCCTCCATTCTTCCAATTGTCAATAAGAAATTAAGATTTACAACAAATAAAAGAGAAAATAAAGGGAAACATAACCTATTGACTAAACACGATAGGAATTCCCCGGTATCGGGCACGCGGTACCAGTGAAGTGTACACTCTAAGACCTGAAGAGTTAAAAATGTAACACTTTACAAATGTCAGCTTCTCTTCAGCCCTTCAAGTGTTAAGTTCAGGGCACTCTAACACTATGTAGTGTAATATCAACACCACAAGCCAATTGTAATCCTAACACTTTCCGGGGAGTTAAAATTGTTACTTTTAGGAATAGGAATGATGTCATAGGAAGCCAGCCAATCAGATGAGTGGAAGCAAATAATATAAAGTGAATTTAGGTTATTGATTGTTAATTAGTTAATGAACATTAATAATACATTGATTTAGAAAGTTACAAAACATATCCCATTTTGCATCTAAACACCCGTCATTATACAAAAATGCTCTTACTCTGAACCCCCTTCCCCAGTTTGTCGCCCCACCCCCACTTTTGAAACTCGATCTGCGCCCATGTTCTTTTCCCATTGTTATCCATTATTTCTATTTTTTAAATTTAATTTAACAGTTTCGATAATTTGTTTTGTTGGCAATTGGTGATACATCTCCCATCGTACGTCACTTAACAAAACCTTAAAGCAACATAACTTCCGGTTATGCACACGATGGCTTTTTTGTCCACGATGACCCCATTGTATTGGGTGCTGAAATTGTTCCTTTTTTGTTTGACTTACGGTAACATTAGTTTATAGAGCCATGTTTTAGTTTATATAGAAGCATTGATCTATAAATAATCACCCCGCATTAATGGCGTCATTTTAAGGGCGATGGTTGACACCTAGTTGTTGCTACAGGCCGCCACGCCTTTACTAAATGACGAGGCTGTAAGACTTTCCTGCTGCTCACGACCACACAATCAAAGGGCGGTTCCCAGAGGCGAACAGGGATAGCGGCCAAAGATTGTTTTCTTAATTTTCCTTGCAATAATTTAGTGTTTTTCGTTTGGTTGTTTTGGACGAAAGAACCCGATCCCGATGACGAAAACGATTCGGGATTGCTTCTCGGTGATGTACCTCCACTGTTGCGTTCTAGAGCGATAGTCTGCTGTGGAGTCGAAGAAGTCAACGAACTTAAAATCGGTGGAAATTTGGAAGAAACATTCCTTTGTGATTTAGTAAATCTTTGTTCTGCAGTTTTGGTCGAGTGTTCCATACTTTTCGAATCTCCTGAGTATTCACCAATGTGATTAGAAACTTCTCCCGAATACGACAGATTAACCTTTGGTAAATTTTCCACCAACCCCGCGAATGTTATTCCGTGCAAGTCGTGCCAGTTCCTGTTTTTTGCATACGCCAATTTCCTGGCAGTGGCAATTTTTGTTCTTCTCCTTTCGATAAATAAATCTGTCTTTGATCTATGAAGCCAGCTAGGCTTTGATGTGGAGCTGTTATCCTTAGGATCTGTCAGAGGCAATATGCTGAGCTCCTTTCTACTCCTCGGAGATCCATGAAACGTCCTTTGTCGTATAACCATGTATTTATCTAACGGTTCGTTCAATGATCGGCCGCTAGTGTGGGACGACACGCTTGAACATGACTCGCTTCGTGCTTCTCTTTCGACTAATTTTAACTCAGGACTGATATATTCGACGCTACTAAAGTCCGAAGGAGGACGGTCTTCATCTTTCATCCAATCAAACACACCTAACTCCGCAGTGATTATATGCTGCTTATAACCCACCCCACCCGGTTCTGTCCCAGTCCTCTTGGACCCCCTATTCCTACCCCGTTGGGACTGTGGCTGAGATTCCCCTGCGATGGAATGAGGCGTTGAGTTTTCCACACACCACTGAGAGTCTCCAAGGTTAATGATCTGAACTGCTTCATTTGCCATGCCCGGGCAAAATGACGCTGGGAACGGCGAAGTCAGATCCGTCGGGCCCGAAGTTTCATCATATTTCGTCAGAACAATCTTACCTTCTTCAACTTTTGTATTCAGTTCTTGGGCAACTGTTTCTGATGGATGTGTCTGTATTCCCACATCATGCATGTTATTCATAGGAATACGTATACGAAGATCCATGTTGGTGCTAAACAATCCGTTACGTTGACATAGCCAAAGACACTCTGCAGGAGTCTGAAAATGGGCACGTTGCTCATGTTCGGTGTTTGAAACTTAAAAGTAAAACGAACTTCGATTATTTGAACGTAGCCATATTTCCGCTAACGGTTATAGAACATCAGTTCAAATAATCACCGTCCCGGAGTCGGGACCGTGACTCGGACACGGAAGCACTATTGCAATACTGTATATTAATTGCAGCCATTGTAGTTTGGTGATATGATAGTTGGTACGGTCGTCCTCAAATACAGTAGCAAAATAAAACAAGTTGTCAGTAAAGTACTGCAGTTATAATCGAATGTAGTGTATTAAAACAAGGTGAGAATGAGGACGGCGTAAATATGTATTATTCCAAACGAAAGGTTCCGTTAAGTCAATCGAAACCAGTATGAATAATTAAATATTAAACACTGATCCACAAAAAATACAGCAGTTGTCTTTCACTATTTCCATGGTGTATGACGTCGCTACGCAACTACAGAAACGATCTCGTATGAACAGGTTAACCCACAACATCAAAGGTTACCCTCGTGACCTTCAGTTCTGTATTAAAGTTGGCAAAATATGAATTATGAAATATTACATGTAGAAGCGATGCACGTAGGGGAAGTTTTACAACTGATCTTGACTTCAACTGGCATTCCACAAGAAACCAATGGTGATCAATATTAATATAGATTTTAAGTGAATGTGAAGAGTAAGACCCGTCTGAGTTTGAACTCTATATAGCACGCCGTTTTATTATATCTCTTGAAATTAAATGGAGAGAGTTATACATGAAGAAATCGATGGAATTATAAGTACCGGGTGTAACCTAAATGAGGAAACAGCCGTCACTTAGCACAGCTGTTCATCTATTAGATGGATAAACAGTGGCACAAGCATTTTGAACATGTGTGTGGGGAGGGGGTGGGGGCAAAGGAATCGAGTTGAATCATACTTTTCTATATACCCCATATATCGAAACATTTATTTAATTTTTGGAAATTAGTTTTTGGAGTGAAAATTTACTGATGTACGTAGCTGTATGTAGAGGGGGCGGGAGTGTATTGTTTTTGGTTTAAGGTTTATATGCGGCCTATCATGTTTTTGTTACACCGCACTATACCCTATACCGAGTAAATTTTCGCTCGATATATATAATCATGTTTTCATTATTTTGTATTACTTAGTTTGGCGGTGAGAGAGGGGAAGCATTGCTCTCCCTGCTGCCCCCAAATGAAATGTCAGAATTTTTAGAGTTTCTCAAAGCCACACACACAATCACAAAGTTTGCCCCCTCTCTCAATACATTCGCCCCTTTCAGCCTCAGATGGAAATGTCTAGTTACGCCACTGGGGAGGGGGTAGGCTATTGCACGTTTCTCTGCTTCATACCCCAATGGGGGTGAGATGCCCTATCGCTTGGGATCAATGAGGTGTTGGTGACACTATGCCCTATAACAGAGACAATTTTCGCTCGATATATATAATCATGTTTCCATTCTTTTGTGTTACTTATGTTTGGTGAGCGAGGGGAGGGGATGCACGTTCCTCTGATTCATACGCCAATGGGGGTGTGGTGGCCTATCGCTTGGGATCAATGAGGTGGCGATGGTAATGGGGGTGTTTATATAATCGAAATGCCATCGAATCCACAAAACGTTGTTGGTTATACCGAACTAGTATGCTAGCTGCAGAAGGGGGTAACAAAACGATGGCCGATCTCCATCCTGGACGCTCTACGCCCGCCTAAGATTATTTCGAAAGATAATTTCAACACTTTATTAAAACATAAATTATAACTTTATGTATTGGGTGGGCTGCATAATCCACTGAATAATGCGTAGCTCCGGTACCCGGTATTGATGACGTTAATGAAGGAGAAATGGATCCCCCACCCCTCTCTCTTTCTTGGGGAGGAGGCGGGGACATTCTTAGAGCCAACATTTTCAAGGGTCAGGGGCACATTTATTTTTCTTCTGATGAGCAGAAGACTCATCCAATGACAGGGGGTTTCCCCTGATCCGGCATCGCATAGACGCTCACTACATTCGTTACCGTTATCTTTAATTAATTCACTCTAGTTATCAAAAACGATGCAGTCGGTTATTCCAAGCCGAGCGGAATGAAATATTTGCAACCTTATTAACAAAATTGCACAATGATTATTAAAGATCAAGATGACGCCCCAAAACTGAGGCAGGGGCACATATGGGGAAATATAACTTTCCCGCATCCCCGACGTTCATTGACAATTTATTTCTAGAAGACTAAAGTCAGATATTGTTTATAGCTTACCGCAAAGGGACCTATGTATTCAATTCGGCGTATGTGGTAACTCAACAATATTACTTAGTTATATGATACCCCATAGAGGGTAGAAGAACCCTGTTGGTTTTGGTGCTCATGTCATGAATATCAGGGAGGTCACAAAAATGTGAAGAAGTTGCTTGTATACAAAAAGTTTAAAAATAAAAATACACATTTATCTTTGCAATATTTTTACTATATGCAGAAAGCTTGAACTACGCAATACTGCGTATTCTGGTTCATTTATTATTTTGGAAGCATTACTGTAAGCGGGCGGGAAGCCCTTGGACCCGTCCCTGCCCATGTCCGATAGTTGAAGTGATGCACTTCACAAGAAACGCACTGGCACACCTAAATCCTCCATCGCACCCCTTCCTGACACATCGTCAGAAATTTGGAGTCAAGGCTAAACAGATGTAAAGATCATGCGGGTGGTACTAGTATTATTGTCGTGGCTTGTAGAAGTAAATGAGTTGAGGTTTCAATCGGTTAGAGTGTCATCATACCAATTTTATATCTGCTGAAATTTCACACGTTTTGGAATGATTATTTACTCCCAATTCCATCCCTTTCCACGTTTTCTTTAGAAGATACAAGACATGTTTGGCAAAACCCACTTAGAGATTACATCGATTACTTCCTGAAATTGAGGGCGTGCACCTGCTACTATATTTTTTTGACAAACGCTTCCTAAAAATATTGCAACTTGCGTGCATTCTCTGCTTACTAAAGTCGTTTTTATTATTAGTAACTGACGGCAGTAAATAAGGGATTATTTCTGGTCCGGTGGCCACACAGTAGATTCACGGTCCATTTTATACTACATCTATGTACACAGCTGTGTTGCTTGCTACGTGAAGATTTGGCTAGATGTTCGTTCCAGCTGACAATATTCGGAGGCAACTTTGTTTATTCTGATCTGGTAAACTAGTGAAGATAGGCCTAGCCTATAAGCAATATCTTCAGCTCATTGGAATATAATTTGGTAAGTTATTGAATGATCTTACTACTACTAGGCTACGTTAGAAACGGCTAGCGTTCAGGAGGTGTAGCCTAACTGGTGTGTTACATGATTTGATACTATGATAGGCCTAACATTACTAGGCTAGTAACAGTACGGTTAATACTAAAAAGTGCATTGAAGCCGTACCCGTAGGCACGGACTTTAAATTATGAATAGCCTAGGCCTAGCCTACGTACTGAACTGCGTAGTAATAGTATACAGGTAGGTTAGTCTAACAATGAGAACTTGCAGCTAAGGCCTAGCCTAGGGGTATAATTAATTAGCTGCCGTACAAACAAAAACATTACACTATTGTAACTAAAGTTAGGGGTCAAGTCCCGTATACGGCACCACAGATAATGTGAGGAATATTCCATTTTGAAATAGGTTTCGTAAATCTCATGTTACAAAAACAAATAGCCTACTAATTTAATTACTAATTATATTATATAATTTTTGTATAATTTAACCGTGATCACATACATGACACAGTTAACTGGGTTTCAAGCGAATTGTCTGTTCTAGCATTGCGTTGTCTTTGCCTCAGCACAGAACTTCACCCCCTATTCTGTAGTGGAAGATAAAGAGCGGAAATTCTGGTGCCGTATATGGGACATGATCCAAGTGTTACTGTCACTTGCATTGTGTTAATCTTTGACTGGTGTGCATTACTAGGGAATCCTAACTTTATTATTAGGCCTTTAGGCTAGCTGTTTAATAATAATATGCTAGTTCTGTAGTAGGCCTAGGCTAGCATGGAGTCCCCAAGTGCCGTGTCATTAAGGCATTAATTTCAGTGTAATTTACGAATCAAGATATAATACCCAAAAAGTCTTTGATCGCTTTAAAAATTATTTAACTTTACTTACCAGATGACATTTTATGAAAACAATTTATTTTTTGGATGGAATGAGCAAATTAATCAGTCCAACTTTGACCGACATTTGCATAACGGATGATCCCCAATTACCGTGCCGTCGATGGTATAAGTCCTTCAAAGAACACAGCAATCAAACTATCAAATGTAAAAGGCTAAACAGATGTGGATCCGATTTTTCAAATGTCTATTTGTGACAAATTTTGGAGGATATTTATCTGTGGTTCTTTCTGTCGTTCGTTGCTAGGCTAGGCTAGGCACATGTACAGTAGTACATACAACGTAACACACGGTAAGTGGGGGACTTAGTATACTACTAGCCTATTAAAATGCTATCATAGCCCAAATCAATTTAACCTAGCCTCACAGTAGGGCTAACATGTCAACATTTAACAGTTAGTGATTGAAATCCATAATAAACATTTGGTAAAATCATTCAATCTGACAAAGTGTTTCTAATAATTAATATGCCCTCCAAACAGCATTTGTAGTTGTATTTCATGAATGAAAACTATAATCTCGCCGACCACAATGTTTGCTGTATTTGCATTATAATGCACTTGTTGTCAATTGTATGATGCACCTCTACACCCTGTATGTGTGTCAACTGTCATACAAAACGTACATGTATGCACTGGCACGCCCCTCATTCACTTTACTGTGACATTTTGTATAAATTGACCAATTGCACAGTCGTAATACTGATGTACAATCTGGTTATGTGACACTAGGCCTAGTCGTTGAATATGACCTATGCTAGCCTACAGTATGTTACACATCCCTCACACTAGGTCCTTGAAATGCCCACCCAAAATTTTGGCTTGTTATCCAGGACACATTCTCTCATGACCCTAAATATAACTACAGTATATAACTATATACTCCCCAAATTTGCACAAAGTAATCTTGACCAGATGCCACATATATTTCCTTTATGATCTAATCAATACGATGGAAGAAAATAAGGAGGTAAAACTAGCTACAACACTCAAGGTACATTTAACTAGTCATGTTCAAACTGGAGAACGATCTAAGTTAACCCAAGGTAAAAATGGCACATGACTTGTCCAGGAATTGTCAACCACCGAGTACACCTGTGACCTTTATCTTTTCAACAACTGGTAATCATCGCCACAGACAATATGATCCTCTTTTGTGAACTTCTTTTTGTCCACATGATTAACACCTGTGCATCAACCTAATAATAATCTGGGATGAGACTGCACAGTACACCAGCGAGCAGTAACTGCTCACATGTTAACATATGATAAATACAAATCAGCGTTGGTTTTGCAGAACATGTGATCGGGTCACTAAATGGTCATAGGATTTAAGTAACTTGGTTTGTTTAAAATGAAAAACGGTGTTCATATGAGTCAGACGAATTGGAAAAAGTTTATTTATACAAAGTGCACTAAACTCTTGAAGGCATTAAGTAGCCTGTGTGTAGGGAACAATATATGTAAATCATATTTGTGAAGAAATTACATTCTCAGAATCTATCACTTGTGTAAATTAATTTGTTAACAAGCCAATATTTTGTGTAGGGGTTTCAAGGACCTAGTGTGAGGGAATTGTAATGCATTGTAGCATAGGTCCTGTTCAAGGACTAGTGATGCTCATAGTCATAAGAATGACTGACAACTTGTGGGTCCATGCTGATGCATGAAATGATGCACCAGTTCAAATGTTTTTCTAAAGTTATCAGTACATGTAACATGATGTAAGTGAAAACCTGCATTCAAGTGTTGTGAATCATGCAGCGAATATTGCAGTCCAAAAAGCAAGCAAAACTTTTTTAATTTTTTTAGCCACATTACATTAGATTTTATCAATTCTGTGCAGGTAACGAAATACATTTTGTTATGCACAGGTCTATCAATTGTATGATAGACCTCCGGGCATAGTGTGTCAAATTATACAGATGTGCGTCAATCATTAGTGTAACATGACGCACCCTTGAGTCACTTACATGATGCACCATTTGTGGATTTTGACTTACCTCTGAAGACAAATTTGATGCACCTTTGGCGGATTTTGTCTTACCTACGTGAAACAATATCTCTCGTAAGATATCTCTCTTAAGATATTGTGCAAGATAATTTAAAACTAAAATTAAACCAGTATAAATTAACGTTTCTCACAGGTATCTAAATTCCATTGTTTTAAGTATATAATTGCTTTGTTGTAAACTGTGTAACACCATTAACTTAAGAGTTAAGACCTTGCACGATAGCACCTACTAGCACCTAGTCACAAGTACATAGGCCGAATTCTATTAAACCCAATCCACAAGACTTATTTTCTGCAAAACTATTGATAAGATTGTCATATCTAGCGGTTCAGCTTCCTTGTTTTCAATTGATATCAAGGCAAGTACATTTAGTCGCTCTTGTGGAATATGGATCTGAGGATGTTTTGATCAATACGTAAATGTATTTTCTTATTATAACCGCCCTACCCTAGGAGCCCCTAGCACGATGTTCCCAATCCTTCTTAATAATATTGAAACTGTCACTATAAATTACGCAAGGTGCAATTAGGCCCAGGGGGCCCTAAGGCACTGTGGCTTTATCCCCTCTCATCTACCTGGCATTATAACATTGAGTGTAAGCAAGCATTGAATGTTGAATTATATTGTCAATCCGATAGTTTTGAAAGATGATTTGAGTCATTTGACCAACATTACTGTTTCAGAAGTTCCACAGTAAATACCTAGGATAAACATTTACTGCAATACATTCATGTCTTGCAACTGGTAATAGTGTCAATAAACAATTCATGGTATCGATTATTGAGGCGATTTATGCAAAATCTTGACATAAACAGTAATTTATCAACTCATGTGGTTCTCACCTATTGTACAGAATACATGCAGGGGCAGGTATCAACTCCTTTTACAATCACCGAGAATTGAGAATCTGGAGATGGTGTAATAGAGACTAGAGTGTGTCAGGGGGAATTCAAATATTATTAGCAGGACTGCAAAGTCTTAGGCAGATTATAGTCATACTCATAGATCATAGTATCAGTGTAGTTTGTTAACCAGCTACTTATAAAATGCAATTAGAGCATAATCAGTATATAGTACCTCTTTGTACTTTTAGTCTAGACCTGCTTCAGTAATATTAAAAAGCTAAAGTTCAGCTTTGAGGTTGTGCTGCATAGATGCTCTTTTTAACTACCATTTTAAGGTCAAATGAACTTGAACAATTTGGCTATTAAAGTATATAATTTTCTTTCTCCATCCCAAAGGCATAATTTTTAGTAAGATTTGCTGTGGTTTGATGTATTTGCTCTTGTTACTCTTTGAGAGAGGTTGAAGGCATTAAAGTTTACCCTTTAATATTTCCAATTTGTTTAAGCAGTATAATCAGTAACCAAACATGTTGAGAAATGGCTTATAGGGACAATATATTATTGGAACAGTTTCAGTTTGCTTAAACCTGAGAATGGCAAATAAATTGAGGGATTCACTGAAAGTCCACTTGTATCAGGATAGATTATGTGCACTGAAGTGAACTCAGTGAAGTAGTTGAAAGCTTTTATTTTTAATTTTGTGGTGATTTGATTCAATTCAGGGTCTAATATTTGTTCATGGTTTTCATTGTTTAGCATTGAGTGATTTTTTTTCTTTAAATGAGAGGTGAACTAGGGAGCATAGTATGAATAGTAGCAGCTTGGACATTTTGCTGATTGTGGCAGGATCATTAATGAGGAGGCATTGTGCTTTATAACCCTGGATAAAGACTAAACTAACTAACTATTTTACCGTTTCCTTCAACTGCACTTGTCAGTGCTAAAATCATAACAACTTTTGTCAGACTTTCCTGTAGGCTACACCTGACAAATGACAATCTTAACTAGGATAGGAAATGGAAAACAGTAGGAACAGTTAGTCATGAAGGGAATAGCATTAGTCAGTCTGTTCTCTATTTTTGTAGCTCTTCAAATCCATTCATTGCTACATGTACATCGCTATATGTACATATTATTGCACCCTAATTAATGCACAATTAATATTTGCTAAATATCATAAATTTGTATATTTGTAATCATAAAGTGTGTATAGGGCTCAGAGAAGTATTTATTTTGATTTTGAAAAATTTGCTATTGAGTAACATTGGCCATTTTCCCATGAATTGACCTGTGGCCTATGGGAAAGCTTCAAGATAAAGGTATATTTCTAAATGTTGCTTGAATATTATGAAAAGGTCAAATAAAGTCTAAATTTACATGTATCTCAATTGACCCTTATAAGCTCTTCAGGGGACAACAAAATCAATGTCATATTTTCTTAAGTTGAAAAATATGTACAGTAAGTACAATTTTCTATCAATCTATTCTTACCTGTTCAGCTCTCCCTTACTTAAACTATGCAATTTTCTGCCATAAACCAGTTTTTGGTTCCTTGCTTTCAAGCAAAGGAACCTATGTAGTCAACTCGGCGTGTGTGTGTATGTGTGTGTGTTACGCTTCT
>JAODAF010055736.1:0-11510 GCA_027574765.1 Molpadia intermedia
TATGGGTGGTGTCCCCCTTCCAAAAAAGTGGGGGGACGCCCCCCCCTCCCACCCCATGATCCACGCCCATGCCCTGCGCTACATTTCCTAACAGATGGAAAAATGATACCCCCGAGTAAACAACTTGGCTACGGGTTTACAACTTTTTTATGATGGATATTTTATCGATTAAAATCATATTATAACAGGGGTCGACCCTGCGGTTAACGCGCCTATTGTTTTTTGTTTTTTCTCTCCCTTGAATAAGTTCAGACGGGTCGTGACTTTCAAAAGTCGTACTATATTGTTCACTTATGTTATCTGCACAAAATGTCAGCTGCTGGATGTCACAATATAATATATTTACACACCATTATACAGTTATATATAACGCACGTGTGACGTCATCATCTCGCTAACCCCGCGCACATAGCCTATAGTAAGAACGATATTGTCTCAGAAAAAGTCACAGCCTGTTCGATTGTTCAAAAATGGTTGAATTATGAATATCAAACAATCATTAGTGTTTTATTCAATTTGTCACCAAAAAAGTTTTTAAATATAACCAGTGGAACAGTTTGGCGGAGCTTTTAATTTTCCGAAATTTACCAGTATTTAGTATGTTCACTATATGAAGAAGAAAAAAAACAGTAACCGCTTAACACGCATATATCACAAATGAACAAGTTGCATTGCCGTAAGATCCGTATAACATTATATTTACCTAAATATTGCGCGGATTTTCCGATGTTCACGTGTGTGAGATAAGCAAGGTGTTGACGTTTGGCCAAACGGGTCATAACCTCTAAGAATGTTACGCGTCGACTAACAATGTTACGCGTCGACTATCAACCAATCAGCTCCTATTTTTAAACGTTGATAAAGGTTCATGACGTCATTTTAGTCAGCGCGTAAAGAAATTATTTGTTAACGCGTTGATTTAAACCGTACTTACGCGTTTAATTCTCTTATTATGGTTGGCCAAACGGGTCAAAACTACTAACAATGTTAGGCGTCGACTGACAACCAATCAGCTCCTGTTAATTTAAACGTCTATAAAGTTTCATGACGTCAGTTAAATCAACACGTAAACAAATAACCAATCAGATTCCATCTTTAAACGTTGATAAAAGGCTCGTGATGTCATTTTAATCAACGCGTAATAACTAATCAGATTCCATTTTTAAACATAGATAATGGCCTGGTCTAACTTATAAGTTATAGTACTATACTTTAGTCAACGTTTAAAGATGGAATCTGATTGGTTATTTCTTTACACGTTGATTAAAATGACGTCACGAACCTTTTATCAACGTTTAAAGATAGAATATGATTGGTTGTTTGTTTACGCGTTGATTTAAATGACGTCATGAACCTTTATCAACGTTTAAAAACAGGAGCTGATTGGTTGTTAGTCGACGCGTAACCATAAACGTCTGCTTATAGTCGTCAGAATTGCTTGCAGGCTAAATAGATTTGTCGACTTCAGGTATTATTATAACAGGAAGTTACATCGAAGTCATATGTCATTTAAGCATGCCCAACGGAACAACTTTTTGAGGGTTGACCACGAAATATCAGTTAAGGCATTAGCTAAACTGGGTAGCAGTGTCATTATGGCTCAGCGAGCCTGAGAACATAAAGGGAACGCGGTGTTTGAGTCTCTGTGAATGGTTCAACGTGTAATATCCTCGGCGGGGCAGGGGGACTTTCCGCATTGGCAAGGCTCATGTTTGCAACAAGGAATCTCTGAATAAGCCACTATCGAGGCAAAAAGTCACGGAAATTTAAGTTGAAAAGTCTCCATAAGAGGTATTCATCTATCGGGCAAACAAGTATGACCAGAACTCTTCTATTGACAATCGTATAATGTAACTTAAACTTTTTAAATAGAGAAAATATAGTCGTGCAACTCATGCAGCTCAGTTACCTGCTTAACATGCCGAAGTAGAGTAGCATTCATAAAGCAATATTATATCCATTAGATCTAACAGTTGACATCTCCATCCGTCAGTGTTTAACTCAGTAATTCTCTAAATTCTTTCTAATGTACAGATCGGTACTCCGTTCATTAGAGGTGTGTCTGGAGGTGAGAGAAAGCGGACAAATATGGGAATGGAGTTAGTGATTCAACCAAGTGTTCTCTTCTTAGATGAACCAACTACTGGTCTGGATGCAACCACGGCAAATGCTGTGACTCAATACCTCGCAAGGTTAGATGTTCCTGTTCAAAACCCATGATCAAGTAAATAAATAGCTGGACAGAAATCTAGAACCATATATAAATAGTTGGGAACTTGAGTTGGGAACAAGTTATTCAAGATTAGATATATCTTTATCTTGTGAAACATACCTTTATTTTTTTAGAGCGATCTGTGATGCGAACCTGATTAAAATATAAGTGCTTTTATTGTGAACAAAACGACACGGGCCCACTCACCCACAACAAAATACAACGTGTCGAAATGAAAAGTTGTACAGTGTACAAGGATAGTTTAGTAAAATAGCACCATTTTATTTGTATGTTTATTGTAAACGAAACGACACAGGTCAATGGCCAAAACCAGCGACACATACATATAGATACAAAACATCACAGAAAACACCAACCACGAAAAACACACCCAAAGCACGCGGCACACACCCCGCCAAAAATACAAAACCGCCCAACAACAACAAAACCACGCGCCTCAGATAGCAACTCAAACACGCGCCCAGTGGGCAACTCAGACGCGCCTAATATTATCATGATCTGACATTTTTATATTAAACTATTCGTTCAAATTTACAGCACACGTCACTATTTTCTTTCCTTATCTTGTTAAATAAATAACTCCCTATATAACAGCTATATTTACTGTTTAAAGCAAACACTTGGAACTATGTTAATATATTAATGAATTGATGTATATTGATTCATCTCTGCCTCTCCAGGTTGGCCATGCAAGGGCGCACTATTATTTTCTCCATCCACCAGCCTCGCTTTACAATATTTCGTAACTTTGACCGCCTACATCTGCTTAGTTTGGGGGAAACCATTTACCATGGCCCAGCTCAAAGAGCCCTAGAATACTTCAGAAGACAAGGTATGTTTAAATGTTTACTGCCTGGTGATATACGACAAAATAAAAAAAATCACAAAGCTGAGAAAATGGTACGAATTAGGAACTTATTTTATAAGTCAACGTGGAAAGCCCTCTCCTACTTATCTACCTATCCATATAACATCGCGCCCAGCGTTGAAGTACCTGCATGCTACTAGGATATTGCAAGTACTAGTATTTGTACTCCGGTGGTAAAGTACTCGTGCTCGTCCTTCAGTACTCGTATTTCATTTTAAAAAGACCTCTGTACTCCATCGTCTGATTACTTTGCTAGTATCCTGTATAGAATTACAATTTCCGCATATAAAATTACAACAGCCACAGTTAACATTATATTATTTGTTTAGCGATATACTAGTACTATTAACTGTTGCTTCGTAGGCTATATATTTATGTATTATATGTATTTATGACAGTTAACGTAGCTATAATTTGTTTACGAAATATATGCTTATACTTAAATACGACTATACATATACCGTACCGATATTCTGGGTCTTAGTAACGTATATACCATATTGAGTGTGATATCGAGCAGGTGTTGAAAAGTATCCTTATATTGAATGAATAAGTACTTGTATAAAATAGTATATCGCTTTGTGTCGCAATATTCGAAGGTACTCCTCAAATTATAAGCAATAAAGTATGATTCAATGTTTTCCTTTCCAAGTGGCTTGTTAAGAATAAACAGAAAAAAAACATTGAATAACGTGAAGAAGAATAAGTTAATAACATATCTAAAATGTTTTATTTACAGGATATGAATGCGAGGAACATGACAACCCAGCCGACTTTTTTCTCGATACAATTATCCACACCCAAACAGCTAGAGAATCAGGTCAGCAAATTGTTTTGGCACTTTTATTGAATAACCTTGTTAGCTAATTATTACTGAATGATATAAGTCTTTTTTTGGTAGGTTAGTTGAAACTGTTTAGCACTCTTGCTCTTATATTTCCTAGGACCACAACTTGGAAGAGATATCTCAACAAATCAAACACTAATCTTTAATATATATATATATATAGTAAACTGTGGAGAAGATGTATAAGGCTTAAGAATACAGGCAGCTGCTCGCAACTGACGGATCTGCAATGTTGTAAGCAGGGCTTATTCGAAGGAAATTTTTGCTAATGCACAGAATGGCAAGACGTGGGCCGAAGAGCAGCTGGCAGGTGGTATTGGGCCGCTTTAGGCCCACATAGGTGACGGTTTTAAGATTGTCTGAGCAATCTAGAGGGTTAAGTGCGGTATATACTGTTTTGTATAATTGTATAGTTAAAACTTGCCAGATTTACAACTGCACATTTTGATTTACAACTGCACAAGTAGGGGTCTAATGCACGTTAGATTAAACACTGGTTGTAAGTAGTTTATATGTTTAGAATGCCCTTTGTAAAACAAAAGGTAGTCTTGGAATTGGCAGCCTTGAAGGTGATGATATGGACCGTTCTTTCTTGCCAACACGGTTTTGTCAACTGTTTCTCCGGCTGACACGAAAGGATACCACCCTATATAAGAAATTAAAGCTCCCCATACTCCCTTTTTTCACTATTTTACTCTCTACAATTGTTCTCTGTCTTGCAGTTATTGTTATAAAACAGCAGTAATACCAAACTTTCCAATTGGCAAAACTTCGTTGTATGCAAATAGAAATACCCGCAACCAAAATTGCAAACATCAAATGCAACATTATCAGTTTTAAGTAATTCAGCTTTTTTAAATAAAATTAATAGTTTTTGGAACATTAAGCCACTAAGTACATATAAGCCCAGCTTGACAATTTTCATTGACTAAAGCTAACTGACCATCATTGAACCGCGATGATAAAAAATCACAATATAGTTCACAGACGAACATCGTACGCGGTACCTGCATAGATGCATAATACACGTGATATGGAAGGGATTGCAGCATCAACAGAATATACATATGCACAATTGAACAAGGTACAGGAGTTGGAAAATATATGATCAAATTGAGTGAGGCACCCTCTAAATTATTTGTTGGTATGGTCACTAGTTACCCCAAAAAATAAACAAAACAATGAATATCTATCACCCAATAAAATACCAGTTGGTTCTTTCGCCTTTTTATTTCTTAGATATATCATCCGATGAGAAAGAATTAATACCATACGCACGTGAGCCACTCTTTGAGAGCTTCAAGAAATCAGGGGAATTACATGAACAGGAAAAAGAAAGAAAGACAATCATATCCAGTTTTCCCGAAAAACATACCAAGCAGATGGGAGGGCAAGAAATAACGTATGCAACTACATTCTATGAGCAGGTAATACGATGTAGGTGTTGTAGTAGTTGTAGGTTGTTGGAGCAGGGAAGCTGCCCCCTCATTCGCAAGGAAAAATTATCATGGCTCTTTTACAGTGATAACTTTGGTGTTAATTGTGAGGTACCATATGTAACCCACCGTGTATTATCAATCGTTATGAAGAGAACCCACCATTAATATCATCCCTCGGGCCAAATACCAAATCCGAAAAAACATATCCAAAACAACAACATGCCGCCAAAACCATCTTCAAAGGCGAAGGTGGTGTGTGGGTGGGCCTCATCTGGGTAGCTCGTTGTGAGACTCTAATGTGGTGAGTTGTCTGAATATTTTATCTTAGGGAGGGATTTGTAGGGATTTGTTTTTGGTTTATTGTAGTTGTTACTGGTTTTGGTTTTCTTGTTCTGTGGGCCCGTGTTGTTTTGGTCACGATAAAAGTACCACGTGCCCCTATGAGCAACTCAAACACATGCCTTTATAGGCAATTCACTACGTCAATGTATGAACGATTCACTGCGCCCATAGGGGATTTCACCACACCCATATTGGTACCAAAGCACGGGATCTGATTTAATTTATACTGTAGTCGTTTTACCTATGTTTAATACAATACCACAGATCATACTATACAGATACGGTACTTTTACGGTCATTTTTATTATATCGCCTTTTAGATGACTGTGGTATCTACCAGAGCTGCCAGGAATGTTATCCGAAATCCGTTTGTGGTAATTGTGCAGGTATGTGTTACATTATTTGTGGTAATTGGCGTTATTTATACCTCGATTAAAGGAATACCGTATAGAAGAACAGTAAGCAAGAATTATCTGATGATCTCATCCAAAAATTAATGAAATGTTATGTTTGCGGCTATAATCACTAACTAGTTGTGATTAGTGCGAGATGATTACACGTGGTATTCTGTGTACCTCTGTTGGAAAAAGATGGAAGAAGAAAAAGAAAACTGGACTCGGCCAATAGTGTCGACTCGACTGGATGTTGAATGCAACTGACTCGAATTGATTTGTGGCTCTTTCTTGTCTCAAATTGACTCGACATGACTTGTTGTGACTCGACCTCGACTAATTGGTAATGACCAGTTATATCCCTGCGTGACACTGAGTGCATTTACCAGATACACATGACTTGTACAGCAGTTACTGTATATGGTGTGACAGCGTGCATCAGTAAACACTGTAATATATATTATACCATTATAACATGTGTTAAACCAGACACAGTTGGTACTATAATCATGATAGTGTTAGAGTTGCGGTTAGGTTAGAGTGAGTAACTACTGTGTCAGGTTTAGCACAAATTACAATTCGTTACAGTTCTTACTGATGCACGTTGTTACATATATGTTACAATATTTGCTGTATATTATCTTTGTTCGCGTGTGGGTGTAATGAGACTAGAAAGTATATTGAGAGGATTTTATAATTTATATTTCAATTATATCAGGTCTCTGTGGCGAGACTATAAATGATTTCCAATTACGTAGTCGAAAGATCATTCACCTGAGACATATTTCTTGTGATGTTATAACACGGTGAGTATAGCCTACGTGGACTGTTTTAGTGTGGTTCGGCTGTTCAAGTTGGAGCAAGGCCCAACAGGCAATAAGCTGACATTTTATTAGGCCCAATACTAGCTTAGTTACTGAGAATTATTCCTCAAATTCTGAAAGATTTAACCAACTATCTGTTAAATAGCGAGTAACTTCTATTCTTGACAAGTTGAAAAGTCAACAGAATACCAAAACCTCCTGAAGAGCAATTTTTTTTGAATAGTAAGAATTTAAAGCCGATGGTGCCCATGGTGACCATCAGTTCTGACACATGGTGTGACGTCACACAGAGTGACTGCTACGAGTAAATTACCATAAAGCCTGGTATATCTTGCCGTTTGATAGAATGAAGATGTCCGGTTTCAAGTTATCGTCTTCTCTGCAAATGTTACTATGGGTTTGATGAAAGTTTAGGAAAATGGTAGATGATCAACCGAAATAAGACTATTTTCCCAATTTTTTACAATTATGTCACTGTTAAGAGAAGTGTTTATGGCACAATTGGCTTTATTTCCTAATTACCGTTTACATAACCGTATTGCCATGCCGCCGTGTTAGTGTGAACAGTCTTATGTTATTTCATAGGAGCTATATTTTTGCTGTTGCCGTCGCCATTACCGTTGAATGTGAACGTAGTTCTACACACTAGGCTACATAGAAAGCGGCGTGTAAGCTATGTAGGCTATATAATTATGTAATAATATAATAATAATAATGTAGTTTTGTACTCTGTATACCACGTGTACAATTCGTTCACTTTGTTTTACCGTGCGTCCTCGCAATAGGCCGATGGACAATGAGTTATTAAGCGGCTCCGTCGGCCAGACTAGCCCTTCCCCTCCCCCTGTCGAGCGACTTCTGGCGCCACCCCTGTATGGACCGAAGCCCAAATCGTCCGTGAGTTTGATGAGGGGTTGGGGTGGGGGCTTACCCTACATTAGTGTAACGTGGTAAATAACTTCATGATGAATCAACCACGAATCAACATAATACATGTCAAGAATCTGTAGTGTAAGTAGGAATGCCGTTAATTATTAACACAAAACATCCAATGGAGACACTAACCTCGAACACATACCGTACCAAAAACGAGACCGAGATTCGAACATATTCAAGCATACGCTAGTTAAATAGCATCCGAATGTATTTATGCCGAATATTTAAGCAAAAACTTAAATACCTAAGCTATATGGGATATGTTTAGTTGCCGGACAGATTTGCCCGTCAAAATAGCGGTGTAAATAAAGTCATGAAATCACGCAAAAAAACTATAGCCTCGGTAAGATTGCGCGCCAATACGCTATAGGTTTTTGCATCACATTCTAAGGTGTTATGTTTTATTGCAAAATATTTAAATTCATATTTTCCATCATGTCACATCGGTGTTATCATAATAATGTGACTATGTTTTTTCTTTTATTCGAGAACGTCATCCTGTTAGTGTTTGCTTTACTGGGTGGTTTGATTTACTGGCAAATTGACCTATCCAGGCCGGCAGGAATCCAGAACAGGTAATAACACTATGAGCAAACTCACCATGGTTCTTGGCTGAAAATTCTGTCTATTCTGGTTCTTTTTAATCAACAAAGCATCGTCCGTAATGTAATAACCTACCCGTAATGTAATAACCTACCCATAATGTAATACGCTACCCGTATATTGTAATAACTTACCCGTAATGTAATAAAAACGACCCATGATGTAATAAGACCTATCCGTACCGGTAATGCAGTAATGTTTGACCGTAATATATTAACTGAAATGTTACCCGTAGCCCTTACATATTTTGAGCACTACATTCGAATGTATATTCCCCGCATTTTCCATCAACTACTGGTGGAATTGTAACTGTAGCCGGTCACTGAACTAATGCTACGACGTTGTAGTCGGTGATAACGTGAGCGCAAAATACTACACGTATCTACAAGTCCGCGGGCACTACAACGCAATATACTATCCTTAGTGTATTAGTGTAGTATCGTAACGTTACAAATACGTATACCTATCTAAGCAAACAAAAGGTGCACCAATTGTCAATTGTACTGTGTGAGCTCAGTGAGCGGTGGGGCTTACCATCTGCCATGTGCACTATGTGTGTTTATTTAACTTTAAATTATATATTACGGTACCGTATTTCAGAATGGGGGCGTTTTTCTATCTGAGTACTCAACAAGTCTTCGCAAATATGAGCGGCATGGAAGTATTTATTCAAGAAAGAGCTGTTTTTGTGTGAGTATCAGAACAATTTATTCAGCATTGTTGTACGTTTGCAAGTAAATTCCATACATTCAACGCATACATTATATGCTACAATCATATGTGTGATTATACGGTGTTAAAACTAGGACTCATATTAATTATCGATAGGCTACAGTAACATACTCTTGTATAATTAATTGTACAATCCATTGTGTGTAGTGGAATCAGTATGACCAACATAGGTAACTTGGTATTGATTGCATGCGAATTCTGGTCACATGCACAGGTCATGAAAGTGGAAAAGAGGAATAATTTTGTATTGATTGATCAATTGATTGATACAATGTGAGCTCCCACAACCCTCCCACCCCAATAGACACAAAATCAAATTGACTATACGTCCCGACTTTACTTTGCAACGTATAATTTATTAGATACGTATGCGCAATTTCCGGGCGTCGTAGTCCGGGATCATATCTCCATTCCAGTTTACCATCACCAAAATAGAAAGTAAAATATATTATATAGGCTAACTGACAATAGTGCGGAAGAAGTTGTACAAAAACTGAAATGGTATGGTGAGGTACGGTACCGGAAAAACGACTTGGTCGCTTGAACCCGATCAACACGATCAACACTGCCCTAGGCCCCTCCTCCAATTGTGCACTACCGTATGACTGATCGTATGCACAACCAAAGGTAAAGTTTATGACATTATGATAATATCAGAATATATAGAATTACTTTGCTCAAAACTCTAAAAGTTAAAGAAATTAACTATAAAAGCGAAATGATTAAAGACGAGTACCGCCGTAAGTTATTGTACATTAACGACATATGCAAGTAAAAAATGAGACATTTCAATCTTTCAGAGAAGCCAGCGAGTTTTTATATTATATGTAAGCAATAGTACGACACTCAAATGTAGTTTCAACCCTTCATGGGGTGGGGGGTCGTAAACCTGGATCGAAACTGTCGACCGAAAACTGGATATAGCATGACCTGACTGGGGCACCCGTAGGTTCTCCACATTCCATTAATCACGAACAATAGACTTCCTCTCCGCTCTGGCCAAATTTCAGTAACGAGTTCTCAAACTAAACTCCATATCGAACATAAACTAAAAGTAGGAAGATTCCTTTATCCCTCACCTCCATATCCCTCTTAGAATGTGTTTCCATGAAACAATGATATAGTTACATTTCGTTTCGCTTCCGCAGCCACGAATCAGCCAATGGGTTCTATAGGGTATCTCCATACTACTTTGCAAAGATCTTCTGTGACCTTTTACCGCTGAGGTTTCTGCCGACCGTCATAAATGCGACAGTATGTTATTGGATGATGGGTTAGTCTCTAATTTGCATATTTAGTCCAATAATGTATTTTGTAAGGTCACACATTAATTTGAAGTATCCGGGTAGAAATATTTTCAGGCCATCGTGTGGCTCGTTTATACAGGCGATAAAAGAGCAACACAATCACTGATTCCCCAATGCTGCGGTCTTGCGGTAATAAACAGGGTTTACACAGTAATAGTGTTGGTGATAATGCGGCAATAGTACATGCCAATTAGTCCGCCATGCTAATTCAGTCCGCCATTTGAAAAAAAAAAATTATCCCCACACTGTGTAGGGTAAGATAGGCCTGTTAACTGAAGCGAAACCTATCAGTTTCCTTAACGTTATTATCTGATTATTACACCTGATTAAAGTGGTAAACCCATTATGCTGAAAAGTAATAATAAAATAATAAAGAGAAATGTTAAGCGAAAGTGAATGACGCGGGCATGATAATGTAAATACGATATAAACTACTTCTATTTAAACTTAGACTACACGTAAAACAACTACGCATGCGCCTGTAGACAACGTATACGCTTCGCGCTCATATTAGGCAGATGTTGACACATTTGTTCTACCCTGCAAGTCATAACGCGAAGTTTTTTTAATAACAAGTAATATAAAATCGGATCCGCAGAAAACCAATGTATTTTGTGATATACTGTATATTATTGTATTGGGAACCCCTCTCCGTCCCCATTCAATGCTCTATATATCTCTATCCTATCTCTATCCTCCCTATCCTCCATCCTCTCTCAAGTTCATGGCGACTGGAACTATTTATTGGTTCCCCCACCCATTCGCTCCATTAGAGTCTACATTCGAATAACATTAACATTTAACTAGATAAATATCATAGCAAAAGTTTCCGGAATATCTGCGTAGGTGGCATTGCCCAGTGCAGGTATATATAGGTCGTTAAACTCGCCACTAACACCTTTTTGCCAAAGGATCCTAGCCCACCCAACTCCATGCCACCACATTGAATCTATCAACGATTGCCATCCAGATGAGAATTCACAGATG
>JAODAF010055847.1:0-11509 GCA_027574765.1 Molpadia intermedia
CACATTCATCGTAGTATCTAACAGATTTTTTGTGAAGACAAACTATGGTTCCTTACTTATAATTGGCTGCTGGTGCTGGATTTATTTTACTATTTAACGAAGCAGTGATTGACTGACGAGAATTGTTTTGTAGAACAGACAGGCAGTTATTCAATTGTGCTTGCTGAAAAACAGTGCAGGAAAACTCCTGCAGAAGATTTTTATGCAGGATTTTAGAATTATGTGCGGGAATCGCGCAATCCTGCACCTTAATGTGAACACTGCATCAGACGCATGTGTACCATTGTGACATCTAGCAGCTGACACTTTGTGCAGAGTTAATGTAAATAAACAATACAGTCTATATGGCAATTTGTATGCATTATTTATGCGAGTGTGCAACTTTAGTAAGGTGCAAATTACATTTTTGGTTCCTTGTTTTAGCAAAAGGAACCTATGTAGTATGTATTCAGGTCGGGGTGTGTGTGTGTGTGTGTGAAAAATGTAGCCTATTTTGATTTTGCTGCAATGATATTTGCTGAGAAAAACGCTAGAACGTTTCTCCATAAGAACTGTTGGACATGTATATGTATACACTTCATCAGATAAACATGTCCATATTATATTCAAGCAAGTTATTATATTTGATAATTGCCTTGCCATTTCAATGTGAAGACAAGTATCGTTTTGAAACCATGTCATAAGATCAGAATTGATTATTGATTTTATGGAGTCAAAAGATAATCCTTTGCCACAAAGGTTAATGACATACTGTAGGCAGTGAATGATAATTTATAACAATATTGTTGGCCATTGACAGCCCGGCCCCTTGGACACCTGATCCACACATTATGGTTGCTATGGCTACAGTATATGTTATGGTACAAGATCAGAAACATCATGGGGCTTTTGAGCCCTGGCACTTCTATTTCAATAAAGAACTGCATAAACACTGGGATATGTGGACACGTGAGCAGTGGTATAACCACCAGTGGAGAAGGGGAAATACTCCCTTGCAAAAGTTCTTTGCTGCAGATTCATCATTACTAACTATACAGTGTATGCTTATAATGTATACTGCATTACCTAGATACGATCAGTAAGTACAATACTTGCTAACATATATCTGTGCATAACTGCCATTTTCCCCCCACATGTGGAAAATTTTGACCATTGGTTGTAGATGTTACTTGGTTGCCATTAATGCTTTTTGTCCACATAACACCTGTGTAATGATTGTTTATATAGTCCCTAGACACTTGAATACTGGTTCTGTCAAGACCTTTTCCTCTGGAAGTGTTCTTGTTTGTCCAAACACCAGAAAATTTCACTTTTCATGCCAACAGGTTAATATTGCTGATCAAGAACTAGTACTGTTCATGTACATGTTGAGGTATTCTTGACTGCGCAGAAAGCAAGATCTGCTTGGAGGCCTGCTGCTGGAAGTCCATACAGAAATCCTGTATATATTTCTGAACATAAAAGACTTACTGTAGCCACAGAACTACACAGAGCAGCTGTCACATGTTTGTGCAAAACTCTTTGGCTATCAAAGCAGGAAACATCAAATGAATATCTGAGTCTTCAAATTCACATTATTGAAGAACTGGACTACAATCTACGTAGTATCACCTCACTCAACTGTGAATTGTGGGACATAGAAACAGATAATAAGCTGTGAAAGCTCTCAACTGACTATCAGCGAAGCCATAAATTATCGTTCAGCCTTTGCAAAACATTGAAAATTTCTGTGCAGAAGGACAGTGTAATTCATCTTCAATTTAACAGTCAATAAATTGGTTCAAATATAGTACTGGCTCAATGAAATTGTTTCCAATACTTTATCCTATCATGAGGCCTATTTAAGTCTCTGAAGGATTACTTGTAAATCTCCACTCTTTCAAACCTGTGTTTAGTGATATTCCTTGTATAAAAATTGCTGTTAAAGTAATTTAAAATCGAGGTCATTTTTGAAATTAACAAGCTTAAATCTGCTTTAAAAATTTTGGATGAGAAAGACCAGCAGTTTCAAATCTAGTAGTTTTAAGTGTATTAACTTAAAAAGATTATTTATATAATAGCAATAATCTGGTATAAGAGTTGAAAAATGTCTGAGGAAGTTGTTTCGGATACACAGAAAGGAGATGGTGCAGCTCTTCCTACAGGAATGGATGCAGAGTTTGTAGTTGTAGATGATGATGGTGGCATAGACTCTTCAGAGCATGGTGACCCTTTGAACGTGGAAGAAGATCCAGAACATGTGCATGTTAACGAAATTGAGGGAGATAACATCCAGGCCACACATGATGACACAACCCAAGAAGACGCTAACATTTTACCAGAGAAGGAGGATGGCTTTGTAGGAGATGACAATGATGACGACGGTACTATTGATGGAAGTGTTCATGACAAGAGTGATGAAGAAATGGAAAGTGATGACAGGAATTACACTGATGAAGTGCCATCATCGAACATTCAAGAGCTAGTGAACCAAGCTCTAGAGGAAAAATTGGGTGGTTTTCAAGCCCAAATGCAGCAAATGCTAGCAGCATTTCAGGGCCCTTCAGGATCATCTGCAATGAAAGAGCCAGAAACTGACAAGAAAGATAGTATGAATGATGATATGGAAGAAACAGAAATAAAGATGGATGATGATGAAGGTGCAATAGATGACAACCTCAAAGAACTTGGTGAAATAAGTGAAGAATCAAAGCCTCAGGAAGAGGGAGTGGATGAATTGACGAATCCTCCAGAAGGGCAAGAGCAGGATGATTCAAAAGACCTTGATGAAAAAGAAGCAGAGAAACCTGAGATAAGTGAGAAGCTCATCAAATGGAGAGAGTTCCTTGGTGAAGTTGCATCAGTCTTAGAAATTGAACCTGATCCAGCGGAGAAGTCTGTTTTAGATGAGACTGTGAAAAGTAGTGATGAAAAGAAGCAAGTTAAATTTCTTCCTCCTGATGGCACTTTGAAGGAACAATGGCGAAAGGCTAATGAAGGGAGGGCCGACAACAACAACAGATACATTGTAAAGCTAAGCCAACAGTTTTATTGGCCTTATGAGGACTTGAATAACTATGGAAAAATTTTGAGAGTGAATGATGAGGTTTTAAGTCATATCCAATTCCTGACTGGTGGAAAGAAAAGAAACTACTTGGCTGAAAGCCCTTTGAGACTCTCTCAAGATGCCAGAAGAGTAGAGGCATATCTGCGTCATCAGCAGAAAATTCTCTCCTATGCTTCTTACTTCCTAGCTGCCTTGAACAAGAGTGTTAAGGGTCAGGAAGTGCCTAGAAATGAGCTAGTAGATGAAATATTTGAAAAGCTTGGACATTGCTTGATCGAGATGTCTGATGTGTCTGTGCAAGCAACTGTTGCTTCAATCAGGACAAGGAGGAGGATCCACTTAGATGCCATGAACATTCCTTATGGGATGTTTTTCAATGAATTGATCAACACGCCATACTCAAAGTCCCTTTTTAATGATGATTTTAAGGAAACATGTAAGAGACATGGCTTTGAGTTGAAAAGTCAGTATGGTGAGAGAAGGAAATCTGCAGGTGGTAGGCTAAGTGAAGGAAGTAGACCGCAAAACAGGAGGGACAGTGGAGGTAGGCCATCAACAGGTGACAATCGAAGGGGATCCTCTGGAAATGCACGACTTGGACGATATCCACCTCTAGGAAATCAAAGAAATCAGGGAGGTCAAAGATCTGTTGGAAACCAGGGAGGTCAAAGATCTGTTGGAAACCAGGGAGGTCAAAGATCTGTTGGAAACAATCCGTTAGAGGGAGTTCAAAGACCTGCTGCACGAAATCAATCTCATGGAGGACCTGCTGCACGAAATAAACCAATGGGAGCTCAAAGGCCAGGTGGACGAAATCAACCCCGATTTGATCAAGGATTTGCAGGACGAAATCAATCTCGGGGTGCGGCTCAAAGACCTGTTGGACGAAATCAGTCACAAAGAGCTCGTAGAAGTGATGTGCAAAGAGGTAGTAGCAATGTAAATCGTGACAGGCGTAGAAGTGGTCCTCAGCAAGGAAACCAAAGGGGTGGCAGACCACAAAGGGGTGGGAGACCACAAAGAGGTGGTAAGAGGCCCATGGGTGGTGGTGGTGGGGGGATGAATGCCAAACGTAGAAGAGGCAACATGACATCAGGTAGAAACCAGCCTTCTCCAAGGAGGATAGGATCTGAGATCCCATCTTTTGTCAGTGGCATGTACCATACCACTGATGCCACTGCACCATACCATCCCACTAGTTCATCCGGCAGTAACATTGCCCATACCTCTCGTGCGGATTATGATAGACCCTTAGATTATGGAAGGTCTTCCTTGTATCAGTCATCATCAGACATGGGAGGCTACTACCATCCAGGTGATGCTTCATCATATATTGGCTATATGTCCTTCAATGACCAAGCTTTCCCAAAGGATGCAAGTGGCTTCCAGGGCAGTGATGATGATCGTTATTAGGTAGTGTTTTTTCCCCCTGTATATTCACTTTGAACACTCCCATGGTTCTTTTGGGGTTCTAAATTTATTCCATTGATTTCAAAATATCTACCACAGTAGCTTCATGGTTCTTTTATTATTAAATCTTATCTTATGCAACTCCAAAAACTGTCTGAAAAGCAGTCCTGAATGCTGATTGATTATAAAACTTGTGTGGATGAAAACTGATATTTCAAGTAGATCTGAATTTAGGATGGTGCTTTATTGTTTGTGGACCAGAATAGACAGGATTTTTAGCCTAGAACCATTGTCTGCTCATAGTGATTGTAGGATATGGGCAGTTCAGGCATGTCATAGCTTCACATGTAAGCATACATATTGCATACACACTGCCTGTTTAGTATGGTAGCTTACAGCTGGCAAAGATCCATTCATGCTACACAATGATGCAACATGAACACTATTGAACATGTTAATGTAATATAATGAAGTTGTTCATATTACATGTGAAGTGGATGTGATAAAACTTTCATTGCGTGACAGTATATCTCCTTTAGCATGTTTTCTTAGCATCCTTTATCCCCCCACCCCATGTCTCATTCACATTTTTGCAAACATATGTTAATTTGAACGAAGGTAGAGACATTGTGTATGAAGTTAAACAATAGTTGGTGGTGAATGGGCTACTTTTAGACATTAAATTAATAGTTATGCTTTCATCTAGCTTGCTGTAAAGTTAAATTTCTAAGAGAGGTTATCATTGTAAAACTATACCCCTTTCCATTTGTATTTAAGTCCTCTGTTGTGTAGTTGTCTTAAAACTGGAGATCCCATCAACATCTAACCAAAACATACAGAGTGGGTTCAGTGACCTTGTATACATATTTGAAAGCAGATTGATAATACTGTAGGTCAGATTAATATCATAGTAAGTTTAATATCAACTGCTTAATACAGAGCTATTCCTCCAAAATGTACATACAGACTGAGACAAAGCTGATGAACCTCTTGTTTTTGGGAGGTTAGAGTTCACAGCAATCTCTTACGTCTAGTACTGATTGTGGCATTTGATACAAAGTCCTGTAAAAAAAAAACCTCTTTATGCCGGTGGCTCATGGTTTAGGTCGAATGTAGGCGCAGAATTCAAGGTTAAGGTCTAATTTCAATACTAGAATTGTAATATGAAACGTTTTTAAGGGCACATTTTATTGTTAGTGTATTTCTACATGCAAGCGTATTCTTGGTTCTAAATTGATTCTACATTTATTCTATTGATTCCAAAATATCTACCACAATAGATTCATTGTTCTTTTGTCACTGAATCTTATCTTCTGCAAGTTCAAAAACTTCTCTGAAAATAGGAATGAACATTGATTGTAAATCCTATATGGGTGGATGTACTGATATTTGAAACTGATCGGATTTTCGGTTGATGCTTTTTTGGTTCTTGGTTAAGAGAACCGGAATAGACAGGATTTTCAACCAAGAACCATGGTGAGTCCGCTCAATCGCTCATAGTGATTACTGTACTGTATATGAGTCTTAATCATATGGCTGCTGAAGACAACTAATAGCACACATTAGTGTATATGCATTGCCATAATATAGGAGTTTGTATGCAATATGTATGTGAGTTATTAAGTAATTATAAAGTTAGTAATTTCAAAATATTGTTACCGTATTCATTCTAATAGAAGCTCATGCCCTAATAGAAGCACACATGCATTTTTGTCAACTTTAGGATTTTTTATACCATAATAGTAGCACACTTTAAGGATTGAAATAACACTAAATCTACTAAAGGATGAGCTAAAACATACAATAAAACAACAATAGCAGCACACTTATAAAAACTCTAATAAACGCGCATGGTTTTGTGTTTGTTTTCGCGCAGTGCGCTTCTATTAGAATGAATACGGTAAATCTAAATGTATTTTGTATCTACATGTAGGATATGGGCTAACTGCTTTACCACAAGAAATGCATGCTAATGTATATGGTTCATTTCTAATGTACTTGTTTTGTAAGATACTGTATAGTGAGTAACTCAATATCTTGATTTGAAACAGTTGGTTCTTTCTCATTTACAAGTTTTAGTTTAAATTGGAAGTTTATTGAAAACTTAAATAAATTTTGTCTTTTGCATTTTGTCTAAACAATTTTATGTTATAAAAAATATGATAACATAAAAAAACAATTACAGTTTAGTTGATATGTTTTTCTTTCAGTATTATTTCACAGTGAACAAAAAATAAACTGTTCACAGTGTTTTGCTTACAAGTGGAGTATTGTACAGTACGAAATATGTACCGTGCTTTAATAAATTAGAATCATTAACAAATATAAATGATTCTTAGTTCACAACACATCTCTCCAGTGCATCTCTATGTTGTGCCATTTGAATGTGCAGTCAATGCAAAGAGCCATATGATTAGTTTTTAAGGCTGGAGTAGTAGTCTATCATGACCCAATGTCAGCTGCCAGTTGCTTTGAAGACTTGTACAAACAAACTAGGTAGTAAAAGAGCACAGCAGGAGCAACTTTTGCCTGGTGATTAAAATCTAGTAATTTTAACTCTGGAGAAGAAGCAGACATGGTATTCCTTGACATGTGCAAGGATCTGATGTGTACATGGATGTGCACAGACCTTGGTGATCTGCATGAGCCACATTAGTGTACACATACTTTATAGTGATGTGCATAATCGACCTCAGTAGTGTACAGAACTATGGGACCTGGACCTCGCCCAGACTCACCAGTTGGTATATATTGACCTCAGTGCTATTCACAGACATTCATACAGATTTCAATGATGTACACAGACCTCATTGTGATGTACATGGACCTCAGTCGTATAAACCAACATCTTGATGTGCACATAAGATAGTATACACACAGGCCAATATGCAGACTACAATAGTGTACACATTCCTCAATAGTTTACATGGATCTCAGTGATGTGCAAAGGCCTTAGTGGTGAACATGGACCTCAGTGTTATAAATACACTTGAACAGTGATGTACACAGATATGTACATAGACCTCATGTACATGCTTTAATGACTTTGTACACAGACCGCAATGGTGGATTTCAGTGATTTGCTTAGCCCTCAATCTACATGGACCTCAGTAGTGTACATAGACCTCAGTAGTGTACACTTGCCTCAATGATATGCTGTGTGCAATGGTATACATGGACATCAATAGAATACATGAATCTCAATGGTGTACATGGACCTCAGTGGTATAAACAGACTTCATCTGTATACACATATCAGTGATGTACATAGACCTCAGTAGTGTATACATGCCTCAATGACTACAAACATGTACAATGTGTACGCAGATGCAGTGGTGGATCAGTGATTTGCATAGCCCTCAATGGTGTACTTGGACCTCAGTAGTGTACATATGCCTCAATAAGTACAATGTTGTACACAGACCTCAATAGTATACATGGATGAGTGATGGATCACAGTGATTTGCATAGTCCCCAATGGTGTACATAGACCTCAGTAGTGTACATGTATACATGCCTCAATGACTACAATCATGTACAATGTGTATGCAGACGCAGTGGTGGATCAGTGATTTGCAGTCCCCAATGGTGTACATGGACCTCAGTAGTGTACACATGCCTCAATGATATGTATGCCTCAATAGTATACAGTACATGGATCACAGTGATTTGCATAGTCTCCAATCCCAATGGTGTACATGGACCTCAGTAGTGTACACATGCCTCAATGGTGTACACAGACCTCAATGGTATACATGTGTACACATGCCTGGATGACACAGACTACAATGGTGTACACAGTTTTCATGGACCACAGGCCTCATCGATATGCGCAAACTACAATATATAGTGTACGCATGCTGAAAGAATTTCAGACAGTAATTTACACAGACTCAATGGTGCACACAGGCCTGATTATTATATGTAGCATACAATGATGTGATGTAAAAAGCCCTCGGTGATGTATATGGCTACAATTGTGTACATAGACCTCCATAGTGTACATAGTCCTTCATGGCTTACATGGACCCCAATGGTGTACACATGCCTCGATGGTGTACAAATACCTCTATTGAACTCTTTACGAAGAGGAACCTTCTCAATTGAGGATTTGTAATACTGTGCCAGCAGATAAGATTGACAGAGAAAGTTTTAAAACAGCACAGAAGATTGTAAACCCAGACTCCCTGGTGCTGGAAAGGCAGGCCACATGTGACACGATATGTATGTGCTCTGGAATACAAAATTATTGGCCTTGTCGCAAAAGGGTGAGCACCAAAGGAAATATTTTTGAATATTGCAAAGAAATGGACTTTGCCAGTCCAAAAAATGAAAGATATTTTCTGTTGGAACTTCCAAGAAGTGAGACGTCCGAATAAGAGGTTTCTACAATATGACCTCAAGGAACCGTACAACCTGAACTGGAGAATTACATTTTCCAGCATTAACTGCAAATTTGCCATTAATGGTAGAAAGGGATGTTGCAAGTCAAATATCTCTTGCAACAGGATCTGACGGAATTACAGAGTGACATGTTGCCATGGAGCCCGATGAGCTGATGTGGGTAATGAAGACCAATGGCTGGTATAACGTGAAGGGTATGTGCAACAAGGCGTTTTCCTCAAGGCAAACCTATTCTATATTGTAATCAATATTTTGGTTTATAGTTTAGTACTTGTGATAACAGCCAGGATTAGCTGGGCAGGACCTGGCTACTGTATTCAGACAAAACATGGCCTTGATCTTTGACCTATTCTGGCCAGAACTTAATCATTTCCACGTTTGGCCAGTAAATTTGTCTGAAAATTCATAGAGAATTTTGTGCTCTGGAGCATGGTCAAAGAAACGGACGATATATATGTTGTATTGTTCAACCTAATTGTTGAATAATTTGAACCGCCAAGTAACAACTCCTGCCACTGAATCTTGTCCACACAATGAAAGATTATCAGATTAGTGTCATCTAAAATGATTTAACAAAATTTGTTCTAGCTAATAAATTGGTACATAAGATATAATTATCCGGTATTGATTCGATCGGTGCATAACACTTGAGTAGTTTGATATTTGTTGCTAATTAAGAGGTTCTTTCAGACTTAACCTATCACAATCAGAGTTTCATTAACATTATTGATATGATATGTGATTGCAGCACCTGAAATCCTGCAAATATCCTTTTATTAGTACTAATATTTGGTATATACCACCTCTTGGAGCGTGGCATAGCAGTTACATATCTCCCATTAGCATCACAGGGTTTTGGTTTGAATTTGATGGTCTACTGTGTGAGGTTGAGTGATAGCACTCAAATATTATTCAATGCTTTCTTTATCCTTTAGTAATTTGTTCTTTTCTTTTGCCTCTGCAGATCTGCCATGTGAATTATGATCTGACAAGCCAAAAATGGCCTTCGCTCCAAATGAATTTCAGGAAAGAGGATATGAATGGTAAGAATCTGAAGTTACTTAATCTAATACCTAAAAAACACATTATACATGTGTAGAACACTTTCATTCATTTACCGTCCATTCACCATGTACATCTTGGTCAACTCATTTCAGACCAGTCTGGAGGTACCGACTTGAATTACCATTCCTTGAGACCAGTCTTGAGGCACCAATCTTATGAGACTAGTCTTTAAGTACTGACTTATGACACCAGTCTTGAATAGGCCAGTTTTGAGGTACAGATCTATGTGACATTCTTTAAGTACCGATCTATGTGACCAGTCTTGAAATACCGATCTTTGAGATCAGTCTTGAAATATCTATCTATATATATGTGACCAGTCTTAAAATACCGATCTTTGAGACCAGTCTTGAAATACCTATCTATGAGACCAGTCATGAGATACAGATCTATGAGACAGTCTTTAAGGACCAGTCTTGAAATACCAATCTTTGAGACCAGTCTTGAAATACCAATCTATAAGACCAATATTAAAATATCGATCTATAAGACCAGTCTTGAAATACCGATCTTTGAGACCAGTCTTGAAATATTGATCTATGAGACCAGTCTTGAAATATTGATCTATGAGACCAGTATTATAATACCGATCTATGAGACCAGTCTTGAAATACCGATCTTTGAGACCAGTCTTGAAATACCGATCTTTGAGACCAGTCTTGAAATACCGATCTATAAGACCAGTCTTGAGATACCGATCTTTGAGACCAGTCTTGAGATACCGATCTATGAGACCAGTTTGAAGTAACGATCTATGAGACTAGTCTTGAGATACCGATCTATGTGACAGTCTTTAAGTACCGATCTATGAGACCAGTCTTGAAATACCGATCCTTGAGACCAGCCTTGAAATACCGATCTATGAGACGAAGTCTTGAAATACAGATCTTTGAGACCAGTCTTGAGGTGCAGATCTATGGGACATGCTGTCTCTTAAGTACCTACTATGAGGGACTGGTCAAGATAAAACACTATCACTTGGCCTGGTCAGGATTAAACTCTATGGCAATCCATCATTAGAGGGTAATATATAATCATGTATTGAGTGGATCTTATATCCAGCTTCATTGTGAACCAATGTTCACTTAACAGGCTCTACCACCCCCAACCCTTCCCACGAGCAATGAAAATATCCTTAATCTAACCCTACTGTAGATGGAATATCCCTTTCATTTTACAGGTGTGTGCATTCAGATGATGAAGGCTGAACATTAAAACCAGAGACCATTGCTCTTGAGCTCAAGACGGTCCTGCCAGTAGTGGAAGAGGGGCAGATCTATGACTACCACTGGTACCCCTGGGCTGACATCATTAATGTCTGGATCTGGCTGGTAAAGATCACTTTAATAACGATAAATTGTAATGATATCCCAATGTAATGATAATCTCCCAGATTCAGGGGTTCATCAGCTGTTAGAGGGTAATATATAATCTTGTATACAGTTGATCTGGACCTAGTTATTATATATTGAAATCTAACCTCCCAGATTCAGGGGTTCATCAGCTGTTAGAGGGTAATATATAATCTTGTATTCAGTTGATCTGGACCTAGTTATTATATATTGAAACCTAACCTCCCAGATT
>JAODAF010055957.1:0-11508 GCA_027574765.1 Molpadia intermedia
TTTTCAGCTAGATTACATGGGGTGGTAGAATTCAAGTTTATGACTTACAGTGTCACTTATATGTTTATAAAAATGACAGAACTTCGTTATAAAAGGACCGACTTGAAAATAACAAAAATGACATGCAAACGTAATTTACATTGCGCGTATAGGTATAACATTACAGGTACAAGGCGCGAATCGTATATCGGATAGTGATCACTCCAAGAAAAGAGTGAATATTTCACCTTTTTCGAGAGTGATTACTGGGTCACAATTTGGAATTTAGAGTGTACAATATCACTATGGCCCGTGTTACGTATAGCGTGTCAAAAATGCATTCCAGAAATAATATTTAGCTACAAACTACAAATTTTGGTATAAACTTTACTTTCAGCAGGATTACATGTCACTTATAGTTTCACTTATAGGTTCATACTAAATATTGATGATTTGCGCTCACAATTTTAATCGATGTGGCAGCGATGTATCTATATCAGAGTCAAACAGGCTATGACGTCATCTAGAGAGGGTTTACACATCCGCTCTGTGTGTCGTAATAAATAAAATATTGATTTAAGATTTTAGTTAGTATAACACTAACAATATGTAAACAATATACTATGTTAGTAGCCTAACGTCACATGATATGTCTTATACGTGCTGAGTGTGTTATAAATTAAATGCTCTCAAATTTGGAATGATCAACTTTCGATATGCATGTTCAAGGTTCCTGTAAAATTGCATTAAATAACATTTCACCCTCTTTTGGAGTCAATTATTGCTCAAGTGCAGAGTGGTACCTGATGGCGTTCTTACACTGTTAAAACACTTGGTAAGATATCCAGTGTTGGCTAAGTTACGTTATTAGAGGTGTTGGACAAGCATTGTCCAATTTATATGCACTGACATAATGAATAGAATCGTGAGTTCGTCTATTTGTCCAGGAGTGATGGTAAAACTATTTATGTTACCCATAGTTGATTCTTTTATTTTTCACAAGCGTTTGGTGTTTAAGCTACAATCATAGTACAATGCTATTGGTAAAATTCGTTTGTATAATTGAATGTAATGGAAATTTAATAGTAGCCGTAAATATAAAAAATAAAACATTATATATACATATGTTTACATATAGGCCTATATTAGCAGGCGATTCGCATACCTGATACAGTAATTACTGTTGCACGGTTGATCACTTTCGCCAGTAACTACTGGAGTGTGTTAACATTTTTACCCTAACCCTAACCCTAACTCTAACCATAACCAGTAAGTACAGTATCCTGGTTTAACACGTGTTAAAAAGGTTTAACACGTGTTAAGTGTTATAAACCTTCTCCAGTAGTTAACGTAAGAGCTATGCGTATCGGGTACTCCAGCAGTATCTCCAGTGTGCAATATCATGTATGCATATGGGCTTAACGGCCTTAATAGTCTTAATAACTTACGAAATCGATATTAGGTATAGCAAAGTTTTAACTATAAAGGTAAAATAAACACATTTTCTTAACAATCTACGGTCGGTATCTTGATTTTAACACAGATTTCACGAAGAGTTATGTATCGCCAAAATTGTCCATTTACACAATGTTTTTTAAAAGTTCATTCTGTGCTATAATTCATGTGACACACAATCCTACTAAAATTGTCATGGCTTGGGCACCTCGTAAATATCAGGAACAAGTTTCTTGAGATTGCTTTTAAGACGTGTAAATACTTCCCAAGCCGTATTGATCAAAAACATTATTTTACATTTATTTTTGTCAGTGTCATTGATATAAAGTCACCGGGCAATTGGAAGATGATGCAGTGATTTTTAATGGGTTTGTGATAAGATGTGTATTGTTTAGGAAGTACTTCAATAAGACGATAATTTATACGCCTGTCTTATATAACATAAACCTCCCGTAAATTCATAAGTGAGTTGCTTATATACAAGGGATAACAATTCGAATATGAGGCTCAATTTCAAGAACTATGGCTTAGTAATCTCACAAGAAGTAGATCAGAAAAGGCTATATGGGTAAGCAAAGTAACGAGTCCGACTTCAATTTGAAATTTTCCTTCGAATCAAGGGTCTATATATAGACGTATCTATATCTAAGATCCTGCGGTATTACACAACGACAGGTGCAGATAAAATTTAAGTGAAACAAAGTTCGGAATACTTCGGACGACTTCGGAATAATATTGTCGGGCGTTACGTTAAGCTGTAAGTGTTGTTCCTAGAGCTACTATTTAGTTGAAATTTATTAAGACATGGACATGAACTTTAGTTTCTTATTCTTTACCTTTAAATGTTACAAACCGTCTATGACTCCTTGTACATAGCCAGATTCCGATATTTTGGAGGTGTGGGCACATACCAAGGTGGGGGTTTCGCGGGGAACCGTTTTACATTGTGAATTATTAATCTAAATCCTGGTTATCTCTATTAGTTATTATTAGTTAATATATAAACATCAAGCAAAATATATTTGAATGTTGATCACAATCTTGTGCGAAGATGACGTTTTAGCCTAACATGTTGATAACATTATAGTTATTGAAAGTGTATGTATTTCAGACATTATAATAATTTAAAAGTACACTTTTTCAGTCATCTTTTAGATTATAAATGTCAAATACTAACTTTGCCGAACAATATCGAGGGTGTCAAACCGGGTCGAAGGTCGGCCGGAAGCTGGATAATAGCATAACCCGACGGGGCATTCGTAGGCTCCTCCTCCCATTGAACACGAACAATAGGCTTCCTCTCCGCTCAGGCCGATGTATCAGGTTCGCTACAAGCAGTTTTGAAGACTATGTGCAACTGTAAAGACGTGTGTACATTATGCTCGTCATATGGTGAGCTAGTTGGCTCACTTGTTCCTAGGCTGAGATTGTTGCACATGGGCATTTTGCAATACAGAATCATAGAATATCTATGAGATCCTCCCTGTTTAATATCGTTCAACATGAATGTGTTGCAGTGGGATAAACGTATTCTGTATTACTTAGAGTCATTGGTTTTCAGTGAAGATAAACGTGTTCTATACTCATTGCTTGATTACTTGAGACGGAGCGGTGGTATCGGTTATGTCAGACATATTCCGTTATCAGTTGAACACTATAATTAAGAAGCGATAGATTGTAATACCGATAGTGTATCGGATAGGGTTTATGAATTTAAATCATTCACTGGCCTCCTGGCCGGATCAGAACAAATCATACTACGATTTCATAAATGTCTACTCCACATATATGATGAGTATACCGTACTCTATCTTAGCGAATGACATATGAAATACATGGCTACGGATCACGGAAAACACGCACGTGCCGTTTGTTGAAAAGGAAAATATAATACAAGCTTTGCCAAAATTGCAGTCTTTCATATAGAAACTAAAATCATGTGGATAATAAATTTATTTAACTTGTGTACGAACGGTTGGCTTAAAAATAAGGGTTTTTATTTATTTTGAAATATGTACTGCAGGAATATTGCAAAGTTCAGACTAACTTTCAGATCTCAGATTTACAAACCCGGTTTCCAATACTCAAAAGTGTTGGCTCTTCGCTCCTTTGTGTCCGCCTTGGGTTTTTTATCAGAACCAGAAGCATTGGTTTACTTTGGGAAGTAATGACTGGCTATGTTAAAGTGAGACGAGGCAACCCAATTTCACCGACAAAATAAAACTAATTCATTAGGATATTTCTTTCTCTCTCCCTAATGTTCTCTCTTGATCGGACAAAGTCTATTTTTAACGACCTTCACCCAAAAATCGTGGTCTCGTTTACGTTTTCGTTTACGTTTTCATCGTATTGTGACGTCGATCCTATTTCAATCCAAAATGTTACAAAAAATCTCCATTTGTTGCTAATTGAAAAAATATGTAGACACGGCGTCTACAGATCTGGCAAGATAACGTAACCACGTCGACGTACAAAACAGCCGTTTAAGTTTAACACATTTGACAGATATTTAGGACATGTCAGTCGGATAAGCTATACATAACGTGGGGCACAATGGGGATTTCAATTAAACCATCCTAGACGTCGGCTCTCTAAAGATATAGAAACATGTTTCGTTAATATACGGTGTCTTTTAACAACGGGAAACATTTAAATACTGCCTGAAATAATATTTTGTAATGCGATGTTTCTATAAATACGATGAAACCGGGAAGTGGCCTTCATTTTTACTTAATCAAGGGAATCATTCTCATTTTTGTTTTTAATTATACAATCTTGCAAATCCTTTCGTGTATTGGTCACGACATATTGACATACCAGTGACACTGCCAGAGCTAGGGATTAGGTGGACCAAATTACTCTTCGATGAGGGCAAATATAGGCGAAAACGGTGGGAATTAAAATCATACAATTTAAAAAAATCCCCAAAAACTCAAACGTTTTCTTTCCTGACCAAGGGGTACAAGGCGTCCGCGTACTTATAGACGCATGTGCTCTGTCGCAGTATAGCAGACAGGGCTAGATATTTGCTAGACACAATTAGTTCGATACATTTTATATTTTTTATTTACTTGTTTGACCACATATAGGTCCATCTGAAGACCTTCTCGTCGAAATCATTATGTATATCAATTATTGTGCTTGAATTTAAGGATGACACTTACCTCAAATTATTGTGATGCACATGTGTGCTATCGCAACTGGTATCGTGTAGGATTGCTCAAACATTTAGCCTTCCACGCCGCATCACATATCACAGGCCTTCGATTCCAAAACATAACTTCCAATTGGACATGTTCAACTGGCTTTAACCTATTTAGACTATAAAAGTATAACCCAGTCGGGCTTATTAAAACTAAAGTTAAACCCGGTTGCTACATGACACCAGTTACATGTTAACAGCAGTTGATACATGCCACCAATTACCTGTTAATAACTGTTGATACATGCCACTAGTTACATGTTAATAGCAGTTGATACATGCACCAATTACTTGTTAAGAACAGTTGATACATGCCACCAGTTACATGTTAATAACAGTTGATACATGCACCAATTACCTGTTAATAACAGTTGATACATGCACCAATTACCTGTTAATAACAGTTGATACATGCCACCAATTACTCCAAATAACAGTTGATACATGCACCAATTACCTGATAATAACAGTTGATACATGCCACCAGTTACATGTTAATAGCAGTTGATACATGCCACCAGTTACTTGTTAATAGCAGTTGAAACTTGTCGATACCTGTTTAATCCTCCCTGTACCGGCTTCCTGGACCGTTTCAGTCGATGGAGGATAGCAGAGAACACTCACGTCTTTACAGTGTCCACATGGACTTAAAACTGCAAATAGTTTCAAGCTGACCAAAAATTCGAGCAAGCCGAGAACGAATTCCATTGATTGTTATCACGTGGTCAACAATCTACGGATACCGCGTTAACTAACACCAGGTGAATCATGTTCAACAGTTATCAAACTGGACATGGTGGCCAATTTTCCTTTTTAAATTTTATATTTATATCAATATTTTATTTACCTGAATAATAATCTACAAAAATAATCGCCATCATAATAATCATAAAATCGTATTAACTAATATATATATTTCAATTCGTGATACGTCTGTAATGATCAGTATTCAGTGCAACATTGTAGCATATCTCAGAACAGTACAGCCACAAATCATAGAGTAAGATGATCTTTACAAAATCATTCATAAAGTACACTTTACAATTTATTTATAAACAACTCAAAGTGATTCGCTTCTATCTATCTTTAGTTACACAATTTAGAAATGTTTTATGACGTCTTGCGCGTATTGTGTTCAGCGTCAACGTTCTGCTTATAATATAGCCTCGTATATCATCATAACTGTTGTAATCAGATATAAATGTCTATTTAAAACAAGTAACGAAAACATTATAAATCTTATAAATTTTATGATATTTAAACAGAATCGTAAATTTTGTGAATTGGATCAAAGCTTGGCATGTTTACAATGAAACTTTAAGGACAATCATTTTTGCTAAACATAATCGTTTTAATGATGAATATAGTTTCATAGTTTTTCTAAGTCGTCTCATGGTTACTACAAAGCGAATAGTTATAGGTAATACAAACATCCACAAGCATTGCCTAGTAGAGAACCAAATGATAAGCGACTCAAAATCTTGTTCCGTCTGCGAGATGGTGTATCAGTGATCTGTTGCATGAAATGAAACTTTTTTAAAGTATCTCGGTCCGATCGCCTTCTACTATTTTCCTTGTAGATTGAGATGTTTGCAAATGTATTTCTTGAAATAATATAATTTTTTACAATAAATTAAGCTACAACCGAGTCGGACAATGATTTCAGTAAAAACATTAATATTCCTTTACAACACCACACTCGTTACAGCCCTCTAATCTAACCTTTAATCATATCTCGCAGACAGGACAAAGAAAGTAAGAAAGTTTTACTCAATTGCCGAATAAAGACCATATATTGTGATTTTATTTAGGTATCACATACGCAAATGTTAGCCACAACATAGTGGATATTGGCTGCATGAGTAGGCTACCCAAAGTCTGCACATAGCAACGAGGTTGTACTTCAGAGGATATTCATCGATTTTGCAGGTCCTATGCATAACGAAATGGTTTGATAGTACTAGTAATTTGACGTAGTAGGTAGTTGGAAGTTGTGCCTATGAACAGTACAACATCCCAGCCAACAGTCACCAGCGGTATCGAAACAATTCGTAGCTTACATTTGCAACTTGGGGTTTACCGGAGCAGTTGATATCAGATAATGGTGCTCAGTTTGCATCAGAGGAGTTTGCAGAATTTGTTAAAAACCAGAAAGCCAAAACAGTGTCACATTATAGTTTTCTTAACGCTACTGAGGAAGGGCTAAATAGCCCGAAAGGTTTTGCATTACAAACAGAGTCGTTTTATGTATCATTTGTATAAATAAGGAGTACATGCTGCCATCGTGACGGTGAAATGATGTCGGCTCCACTGGGACTTAATGAGGCCGGACTGGCGGATTACGTGACCAAATGGAGCGACATCCTCCTCAATCGTGTAGAGTTAGCTGAAACTGGAGTTTGTTTCATTTGAATACAAACTTTAAGGATTTAAAGTCTTTTGTCCTTCAATAAGACATTACCTCAAGGGTTTTCTATTGGTTTATGTTACATATGGCTGTATACCATTCAATAATTTGTAATAAAGAACTTTAACTTTAAATCTTGAACAGTTAAGCGGCAAATCATGCACTAGCGTCGTCTGTATCACACGAAATGTGCCTCGGAATCGTAATTTTACGAGAAACAACTTATATTTCTTACCAAAGTGACGTCACTGGCTCAAATGAAGAATTGTATCGACTGTTATAATATAAGCCCGTGTATTGAAGTACATGTTTATTTAATGTTTACTATCATGTATATTAATATATGATTGTAGGTAATAACTGTTCAGTGTAACTAAAACCCGATAAATTTGAATTAGGTTATAACAATGTATATAATGAACGGCGTGACGCAGATATCCTAGATTGAGTTTAACATTGCTTGCCATCTGATGATATTATCTTAAATGATGATGAGCAACAATATGACAAATGTACAAGCAATGTTACGAGTTAAGATTGAGCTAATGGCAGATCATGTGGTATGGTGTGATGGCAACATAATAACAAGGACCCAAAGGACAGCAAGCAAAGCGCAACGACAAAAGGGTTTCATGATTCAAAAATACAAGATGATAACTCACACTGCTCACAGACTTCAATACTGCTCGGGAGGTTCTCCATGGACTATACTATATATCTCCCCTCCCCTCTCCCCCATGTTCATCATACTTTTGCAATTTTAGAACTAAATACTTCCGTTTTGATTGACAAGATACATGCAAGCAAGGCAGATGCTATATTTCTTGTTATCTTTATACAGCGATTTAGTCGTGCCATCATAACTATGCCAAGCCTTTCAACGACAATTGCAGTAGAAATAAAATGTAGAAACTGTTGAGAATAAAGCATGTTAATCATTACCATTACCACGATAAAACCTCCCTTTTCTGTTACAATCCATATTTATTTAAACTTGAAGAATATTTATGAGGCACGCAGTTTTAAAATATTTTTCGTCTATAAGGAGTTTTAACCACATCAACCCAAAAATGCCTACAACGGTTACGACACTTGCTGACGAATCTTTGCTGACCTGCAGCGATTCTATAGACAGGATCTGCATAAAATATAGATGGGATTTGCTGATGTGTCGAAATGTTATATCTCAGTCGATTCTTATGCGATTTTAGTACAATGTTAGTACTAGTATTTTCTTAGTCACGGTGAAGTCACCTTGATATTAAATTTCTTAATGTATCGTATTTTTCAATCCAATTTATTTCCAATGGGACTGAAAGATAACTTTTCCCTATTATAAGAGATACTCCTAAATATCAGTGTTATTCTTCTACTATAGGCTACAGGCTACAGGCTTTTCTGCACCGTCATCTTGACCTTGGTTTGATGGGGCAGATATTATGTCGACTATTACATTGATCCAAATGCAATGCTTGAGACATGGTGTTTACAGGGGTGCGTACAGGGCCAACATTAGGTAATACACCTAACTTGAATTTTTACTATAATTGCTATTCCATTGTAAAATAAAACATATAAAGAGAGTTAATATTAAACATGAATTCCACCTCTTGTTATTAAGGCGATAAAACCCTGCTAGTATATTTGAGCGAACTGAAGTTAACAAAGATATAGCTAAATCAGATTGCCTTATACGAGGTTCTTGTCATCTTTGCGGGATAAAGTAAGTTTTCCCAACCCACACATGATATCAATGACATTTCATTTGTCAATAAGTACATAAGTATGTAACTACTATAATATATCAGTAACCACATTGTACTAACGAAGTACATATTAATGACAAAATAAAGAGTAAATCACTAATCGTATATAGAGGGCACTCTCGTTTTAATCCACTTCACTTAGATACTCCAAACTTCCGCTTGCTCACATGAACCGAAGCCATGGAACACATTGTTAATTTTCATAGAGAAACTTTCATAAAGAAGTAGTTAGTTCGTACTATTTATACACAAATATGTTTTATAATTTACAGGTATATAAATCGAAGAGAAGAATCCTAAGAAACAAATCAGGTTCTTGATTCACCCTAGAAATATGAGATGCTGAATCATACAGACTGTCGTTAAATTCAGAGCAAGAGCGCGGTAATCAATTCTCTTATTTCATCGATTTGACGTATATGACAGTATATGAAACTGATAGCCATGGATACTTCATTCGAGTACCATCCCATCAAAAACTCCGAGCTTTGTCATCTTCCTGCAGAAGTGGAAAATGTATTAAATTAAATGACATCTAGGTTTGTAACTGGCTCCTCTTTCGCTCTCGACATTTACGGTCCAAAGAGTGTCTTGTCTCCTTTGTCGAATTGTTGTCTATCACCGCAATATACACCATTAGTTTGGTGTTTATGTATTTTAGTACTATCGGTGTCATATTATCACTATTTGTTTATAACAAGCATATTATTATACCAAGGACGGCGGGTTGTTTGATCCAATTGTTTTAAAGGTATACGGTAAGTAATGGTGGACAAACACAAACAAGAGAATCTTCACCAAGACGCAACTCTCTTTGGAAATGCACGCTCTGTTACTTAAATAAACAATACCCTATATAAATGGTCGACCATCGGATATTTACAGAATATACGATAGGATATTTACGGAATATATATTGGGATATTTACATCATAAGATTAACACTGAAATTATCGGCTAGAATTATTCTAGGACAAGAGTACCGAAGAAAATATATTGAACATTTCACCTTGTGGTCTATAACAGAGTAACATCGATTGATTTACTTTACGATGTGTTACTTCCTATAATAAAATAAATAGTATTAAATACAATATTATTTATATTTACTATAAAATATGAAGGACTATATTCGGAGCGTGTATTAAGGAAACAAAGGTTTAGAATAAAGTCATGATTGATTAACTTTGCTTGAAATTATTGCTGTTATTCATTAATAAGGTAGGTTACCTTTGATGATATATATTAGCATATATAGGAAGACATACCACCTACGCACACAGAACAGGCATACAGCCAAACTCGAACTAATGCTCCGGAAATACATTATTTCAATCCGTCTGCTTTTCTTAGATACCGGGTAAATAATGTTACGATTTAAGTTATATGACTTCTAAAGCTTCCATTTAAAGTAATATAAATTAAATGCAGATTAAACATTCAGAATCCAGATTCAATTTAACAAGTGTGATAACATGAACACGGATATTCTAAATAAGCACTATTCAATTTCACTGAAGTAAAAAGTAAAAAAGCTATTAAAAGTTTTAATTAATTCGACTTAATTTAACCATAATTACAGAATCATTATAAACCACGACCGTTAAGTATTTGATTCTTCATATCTTCATATATGTAGTCATCATATGATGGTGGCGAAATATTAACCGTAAAAATGACTTCATATGTTTTTGTCAGTATGTTTGACAAATGACTCTGTACTCGTACTCGGACATAATTACTCGTATTCGTGTTCATGTTCAAACCAAGTACTTTTACTCATCCTGGCAAACTCAGATGGTTCTCATGAAACTAGAAGCACATGGAATAGTTCTTGTCTGCATGTATAGTGTTTGAAATTAATTATTAAGCTTCCATTCACCACATGCATATGCAGTCTTCATACCTGGCATAATACTAGATGTTGTTTTCCACGCATTATATGAATGAGGTATATTGTATTTCTTCTGTTTGATCTTTTTCTCTCTCATCAGTCTCCACGGTTAGAAAAGTATATGTAAACCACCGACTACAGATTGGTCAAAGTGATTTGCAGCTAACACTGTGATTGCGCCGATTGTCACTGCCAGTTAATGGTATAGGCACATATAGCCAGATATAAATTTGTGATAGGCTTATAATTGGCATTGCGTTTTCTAAATGATATTGCATTGACCCGGATGCAATAAAAAATAATTAATGCACCCTCACACACGCATATAATGATTTAAAGCACTATAGCGATGCTTAATTTAAAACCGTAAATGAAACAAAATGCCATCAACCATGCGTACACGTGTTCGTCGGCGCGTCCGTAGCGCTGATGAGTACGACAACGACGGTTGGATATTAAACTATTGCCAAAGAAACATCTCAAGGGCACTCTCTGCACTATTCACATCAGGTCTAATCAACGAAGACGCCCAAACAGCATGTTGTTGGTCCGTTTTGGATCTTAAAATGGAATTTGGACATTGGTTTTGTTTTGGAAAGTTATTATAAATATATAGAAATTAAAACAATATTATTATAGATAACATAATAATTATTCATACGGATTTGATGTGTTGATCGCTTTCCCATCTACACAACCAAAGACACAACCTCTTTTTAGTTAGGCGCCGAAGGTAATTGTATTCGGTTCGACCAATAGAAAAATAATGGACGAGACTGAGATGTAAAGGGGTATTTTATAGTTG